>MWSQ01000707.1:0-58494 GCA_002116395.1 Ramularia endophylla | reverse complement strand
CATCGCACAGGGTGGTGTACTGCCAAACATCCACCAGAACCTTCTCCCAAAGAAGACCACCGGCACCAAGGGTGGCAAGGGTTCTCAGGAGCTTTAAATTTCTGCATGTTTTCGGGATGGGCACGGCGTTTCACGATGATAATGGACTCTTCAACGGTGGGCATGAGATCCAGGTGTTTTTTGCGGGTATTGCTTTGAGAGAGCTGTACATTAGCCCGAAGCAGAGGGCTTTGGCGGCAGCATGATGATACCAAGGCTTTTCAATTGAGAATCAGATTTCAAACTTCACAAAACGTCTCATCTCATCTCACAGGTCTGCTCTTCCGAGATTGTGCTCCGCAGGCCTCTGGAGGTACTAACCGACGTTGCTGCTTTGAGATGCACTTCACAGCAAGAGCAGGACGCTTGAACCGGGAATTGCAACTGACAAGAACTGGAAAGCACAACAGGCCACTCAGAAGAAGACAGGGAGGGCTGCGAGCGGCCTGCACTCTGCAACGTCGCGGATTACTTGAAGTCAGAAGACAACGCGGTTCGAGGGACACGATCAGTCAGTGGTTCGCCTGCCTCTCATGGATCGGCTACCGATTCTGCTAGGCTACGGGTCTTTGGACGTCGCATTCCTCGTTGATGCGTCGAAATGATCGCTCACTCCAACGCTTCCAACACGGTCTCCTCGATCCCTGAGATCGTTTCTCCAGGCGTTGTCAAGGCAGACATCAGATACAGCACATTTCCAAGAACCCGCGAATGAATCACATTGTCTCCACCCGAGCCAGCCAGCAACTTGTCCCGCAAACCCGTTGCCGCAGTCGACGCATATCCAGAACCTGCAGGATCCTTCAAAGTGATGGCAAGGACGGATCCCAGCGCGAAAACGTTGTCCACTTGCTTCTTGTACGAGACGCTGTAGACAAACGATGAAGACCACATGCTCCAGGCATGAGCATCCGGGTTGGCCGTACGCGGAGCCCAGTCATTCTTGAAGGTCTTCCACGCTCCGCCTTGGTCGAGATTGATCAGTGTTCGCAAACTCTCATTCGCAACCGAGCAACCCATCGGGTGCGCAGTATAGCTGTGTCCGTGAAGCAGAGCGTCGGTCTTGTCATCACTCAGGAATGCTTCGAATATGGACTGGCTGGCTGTAGTCGTGCACAGCGGCAGCAGTCCACCTGTGAGCAGCTTCGCATTCACGACAATGTCAGGGTGAGTGCCCAGGAAACTTGCAGCGCTGAATCTCCCGAGACGGTACAAACCAGTGAAGACTTCGTCGAATATCACAGGCATGCCACACCAGTCCCACTCATTCCCGCTTTTGCTCTTCACTGGACTTTCAGAGTTGCGGTCGAAACGTGCAGCAGGTTCATCAGCAACTTGGGCGTAGAAGCTACGCGCCACCTCCACAAGACACTTCTGATACAGCGGGTCCGCGAACATCATCCCGCCGGCTCCCAAGAGGACCGGCTCGATGATGAGAGCGCCGAGACTCACGGCCTCTTTGGTGATCTTCTCGTACAGAGTGTCATGGATGTACTTCTTGTAAAGTTCGCAATCCTGCTCTCGCTTGCTGAAGTCCAGGAGATCCGTCAAAGAGTCAAAGTATCGTGTCTCGAAAGCTGAATCAAATGGCTCGACCAGCCACTGGCCTTGACGCATCTTGACGGTAGGAAAGTCAAGCCAGACACCTCGGCCACTGTACCAGTCTACCTTTTCATTGAAGATGCTTGGCTCGGAGCAGTCCATGGTCCCAATTGTATCACCGTGATAGCTGTTCTTCAGTCCAAGAATCCTGACATCAAGACTACGCGGCTTCTGTGGCTTGTATTTGACCATCGCTGCGCGGAGAGCCATCTTGACAGCCACTTCCATTCCTGTGCTTCCATTGTCGGAGTAGAATACCTTGCTAAGACGCGGGTTTCCCGACTTCTCAACAACCGTGTGGGCGAGATCGAGAGCTGGCTTGTGAACAGCACCGCCGAACATGACATGGCCGTATCTCCCTGCAGCATTGGCTGCAGTGAGTGCGAGCTTGGGATTTCCGTGGCCGAGACCTTGAGTCCACCATGATGCCGAGCCGTCGAAGGCATGCTTGAGCAAAGACTGCTCTGGGTTACTACTGGGCTTCCCTTCGTTCTCCTGTTTGGTCGTGTAGCTCTGGAAATGGTCGCCATATGCAGAATCCCAAGCACTGATGGTATCTTTGGAGCGTTCGGTATGCTGCAAGAATGGGTGCCAGATCACTTTGTCGGCTTCCCCTGGCATGCTTCGAATCTCTTTGATCCGCTTGTCGTGATCTTTCAGGAAACGTCCAGTGAAGGATATCACTTCAGGGTGCTCGCTGGCTTGCTGGTAGTAGTTATGCATAGCATTCAGGTCCTCTTCTGCACTCTCGTTGCGTGCAGGCGGTGGAGGGACGGAGAACGTCTCTATATTTCTCTCACGAAAGTAGTCTTTCAGATATGAGTGATTGTCATATCGATCTTCAGCGAACAGTGCCACGGAGCTCACATCGTATCCTCTGATGTGGAGCGACTCCCATGCTGAGATAGTGGTCCCAATGCCGCCCAGGTTGTAGTCTCCAACTAGCAGTGTGGGTAGTCTCAGAGGCCTGTATAGGTCCGCCTGCGAGCTACCAGATGGGGCAGGGGACAGAACTCCACCTGCAGTCTCGACTATTGAGATACCATCCTGGCCGTTGGCATGTCCTCTGAGCTCGTCGTACACCGCAGCAAGGACTGCTGCGTCTGCGATGGGCTGTAAACTCGTCAGTGTCGACGATCGTGATGCATATGGATCGTCGTGCTTACTTTGCCGGCAGATCGCACTGCCAGGTGTGGGCTCACTGGATCGTCGAACTGGAAGAGACATGTCGAGTTGATGGACGACCCGAGTCGTGAAATGTGGCTGGGATATGGTCAGTCCGATGCGTTTAGGGTTAGGGTTGGGGTAGTGGTCCAGATGCCAACATCAGCCGTTGCGACCGATTGGCGTGATCAAATGCATACAAAGGCTTTTCAGTCTGTGTTAGAAATACCGTGAAAGACTCACTGGTCGTCCGCTTCCTCCGATGGCCCGGTGGAGACAGGTTTGATGTAGTTGACGTTTCGAAGTCGCTTTTTGAAAGCTCGACAAAGCAAAGAAGAGAAAATTGTCTTGCCAACTCCAGTGTTCGCCCCGTAAACCTGAAGAACCCGTAACTTCGGCCACAGGACTGATCCGACCTGCCTCATACTTCCCCAATCGATACACAGGAACGCCGAAACGATGAACGATGGGACAGAGCTTGATGGCGTCGTGGCCCCAGAGTCAAGACTCACCACCAACCTCGCTGCTTGCTCGGCTAAGACCGGCCGGCCCAACGAAGTTTATTGACCCATGAGTACACAGAGAGTGAAACAAAATGACCGATAAACGAGTGGAAGGAGGAAGTAGGTCACTGAATTGAATCTCGACTAGAACGCAACGGGGCGATGCTTGTTGATACAGCTTCAATATGCCCAAAGCTCATGCCCATCTGGAAGGATGCCTCTCCACCGCCCTCAAGAAGCGGACCTCACAGTCGACAATCAGGCAACTCACCACGTTCCCACCAAACTCAGCAGATTTCTCGTCCAATGACTTCCTATCTCTGGCAACATCACAGGAACTACGCAAGACTTTCCTGAGAGAGCTCCAATCAGATCCCACCATCACGGTGAATTTGGGAAGCGGAGGTTCTCGACTTCTTGATGGCAATTCCAAGTATGCCGAGAAATTGGAACATGACGTCGCATCTTTCCATAGGGCAGAAGCCGGGCTACTATGCAACTCAGGATTTGATGCAAATACAGGGCTCTTCTCCTGCCTACCACAACCCGGAGATGTTGTGGTCTATGATGAGTTCATTCACGCAAGTGTACACGATGGGATGAGACTTTCTCGAGCGCGAAGGACGGTTCATTTTGCACATAACGACCCAGAAGCACTTCGATCTGTTCTCGAGGAATGCCATCGGGAGGACGAAGGGATTCGAGATGGAAGACGGAACGTATTCATTGCTGTGGAGGCCGTATACAGCATGGATGGCGATATCGCGCCACTAAAGGAGATAGTGGCTTTGGTCAAAGAAATTTTACCAGAGGGGAATGGCCACCTCATTGTCGACGAGGCACATTCAAATGGCGTGTTTGGTCCGAAAGGCAGAGGTCTCGTCTGCGAGCTGCGCCTTGAAAAGGAAATCACAGTCCGGCTCCACACGTTTGGCAAGGCATTAGCCTGTAATGGAGCAATATTGCTGTGCAGCCCGTTGATTCGACAATATCTCGTCAACTACGCCAGACCGATGATATACACCACCTTCATGTCGTATCCGTCACTGGCAGCGATCCGGGCGTCGTACTCGTTCCTGATGGAGGGAAAGACAGAGGCATTGGCGAGAAATCTGCAAATGCTGATACAAACTCTGCATGAGCGGCTACTTGAGATGCAGGGATCGCTCCGACTACCGCCAGAGCTGGTCCATCTACTGAAAAGTCCAGTGGATTGCCCTGAAACACCCATATTCTCGATTCTTTCGTCAGAGCCCAAGATTCTCGCTGCTCACTGCCAGCGAAACGGATTTGTGGTCAGAGGAATCCTACCGCCCACTGTCCCAGAAGGCACAGAGAGGATCCGAGTGTGTCTCCATGCTGGCAATACAGTTGAGCAGGTGGAGGCGCTGGTTGCTATGATTCGAGCCTGGGTAGTAAATCGGGCGCAGGAGTTGATCATGGAGAAGGAGGTACGAGCGCGGCTGTGATGTAAAAACCTGTAAATTCATGAAGTAAATGTCATTGACCAGGATTTGTTGTTTGTTTTGTGATTCTTGCCTGCAAGCAAGATCTTATTTCCGATATTTACACAATAAACACCATTCGTGACTCTCTCCCTACAAATGCATTGGCGGTGGTGCTACAAGGGCTGTCAGTACATCCAATCTCTGCAAGTCAGAGGGGAGACTCACGATCCAGGTGGGGACAAGGCAAGTTGCGCTCGTACTTGCTTCCACCAGGTGCGGTGGGTGGTCTGTATGGGTCTGGATGCTTCCACTTTTGCAACAACTCCTCGGTCTGCTCTAGGAGCACCTGCGGCAGACGCTGTTAGCGATCGCTCTGGTACACCCTGCCCTGATTCTCCAACTCTCTGCCCTCCTGTACCTTCTGTTTCCGCGGCTCCGTGACGTGCTTGTTCGCTTCAAATAGTCCCCGAATGTACATTGCCTGGCCGCGCCAGACATATCGGTGGACAGCCCAGTCGAGGGAGAGCTTGAGAGAGCGTCGGTAGAGGGAGAGGATGGCGGTTTTCGAGGCCATGTTTGCGAAGCTGGGCAGAGCCCCGGCGTGGCTCACAGTCAGTCCAGATTCGCTATATTCGGTTCCCAATAAGGGCTTCGCTGAGGGTGGAGTGAACTGCCGTGTTCGTGGACCGTCGTCGTGTTATTGAACGTCGTCGGCGGTTGTCGGCAGTGTCCGCGGAGAGAATCGCAGCCCTGACGTTGCAAGCAAGGATTCGGTTTGAAGCTGCTTACCATAACTTCTCCTTCCGCAACATCTCGCTATCTTCACCATCGACCCATCCCTCTACGACCTGCCGCCGAGAGCTGCAGCTTGCCGCCTCTCACCGCCATGTCGAGCGCAATCCGCCGCCTGGCACCGCTTCGTCGTCCAGCCTCATCCATCCTTCGTCCCACTGCAACTTCAGCATCGAGACTGCAGCAGACATCGTCCACGGCGCTACGCACATTATCCATAGGCGCATCACCTTCGAAGTCACTCCCTGCGCTCCTACAGTCATCGTACGTTATACCATACGCGTCCTATCGACGCGCAGTGCTAATCAACAAATAGAAAGTCCCTCAGCTCGCTACAAGTGCGCCAGTTCAGCCTGACAAGTAGATATCATGGTGAGATGAGCTGGGATGATTGTAGAGGGATGTTTTAGCTAACTCGTTCAACAGAAGAGCAAATCGTCAAGGTGCCAACTATGGCCGAGAGCATCTCTGAGGGAAGTCTCAGAAAATTCTCAAAACAGGTTGGCGACTACGTGGAGCTGGATGAGGAGATCGCTACCATCGAGACCGACAAGATCGATGTCGCTGTCAACGCGCCCGCTGCTGGCACTATCAAGGAATTCCTTGCGAACGAAGAGGACACAGTCACAGTTGGTCAAGATTTGGTGAAGCTGGAGCTTGGTGGAGAGCCCGGTGAGAAGAAGCCAGAGAAGGCGAACGAAGAGCCCAAGGAGGCTGCTTCGGACAAGCAGGAGACTTCATCACAGAAGGAGGGCGAGAAGGAGCAGCCAAAGTCAGAATCCAAGGAGCAGTCAAAGCCAGCGCCCAAGCAGGAGTCAAAGCCCGAGCCACCCAAGCAAGAGTCAAAACCACAGCCACCTAAGAAGGAAGAGTCGAAGCCTAAAGAGTCGGAGTCTAAACAGGAATCACCATACGGCAGTCGTGAGGAGAAGAAAGTAAAGATGAACCGCATGCGCCTGAGGATTGCAGAGCGCCTGAAGCAGTCGCAGAACACTGCCGCCTCGCTCACTACCTTCAACGAGGTCGATATGTCCGCATTGATGGCTCTGCGGAAACGCTACAAGGACGAGGTTCTCAAGAAGACCGGCGTCAAGTTCGGCTTCATGAGCGCATTCTCTCGCGCTGCTGTTCTAGCGATGAAGGAGGTCCCTACCGTCAATGCCAGCATTGAGGGCCCAGGCGGTGGAGACACCATTGTTTACAAGGATTACGTCGACATCAGCGTTGCTGTCGCCACTGAGAAGGGTCTTGTCACACCAGTCGTCCGCAATGCTGAAAGCATGGACATGATCGGCATTGAGAAGTCCATTGCTGAGCTCGGCAAGAAGGTAAGATGGAATTCTGCTAATGCGTGATGGCCTTCAGCTAACGTTTTGCAGGCTCGCGACAACAAGCTCACCATCGAGGACATGGCCGGCGGCACCTTCACCATCAGCAACGGTGGTGTCTTTGGCTCTCTAATGGGTACTCCTATTATCAACCTTCCACAGACCGCTGTGCTCGGTCTACATGCCATCAACGAGAAACCAGTTGCTATCAACGGAAAGGTCGAGATCCGGCCGATGATGTACCTTGCCCTTACCTACGACCACAGATTACTCGATGGCAGAGAAGCAGTAACGTTCCTTGTGAAGATCAAGGTAAGTCTCATTTTCTCTTTGACCTGGTCGCTTCAATTGCTGATCGAATCACTTTTATAGGAGTACATCGAGGACCCAGCAAAGATGCTCCTTGCCGTTTGATGCTGTTGTAATAGATTTTAGCGTCTCCTTGCCTTGCATTGCATTTGCGTGTACAAACTACCTCTTGACAACTCATGGATTAATCACGAGACGGAGAAAAGGTCTCTTCCCTCATCCTCGCTTGCCGTGACAATGATGCTCAACATGAGTACCGCATGGGTTTGCACAAATGCTTCCCAGCTCTCGCAATAGCTGAGCATCAGGGACGTCGTGTGATTGCTCTCTCGATACCAAAAGTCAGATACCGGGTATGCAGCAAATATGTTCTGATCCTACTTTCGAAATCGTCCCACGAAGTGATGAGTTTGATACTTGGCACAACAGCAAAACGCGTGATCAACGCGGTGGTCTGTGTTCGAAATGGTGTTTAAGATTCAACCACCGCAGCTCACAGCTCAACAACATGCATCTATACATCACATCATCTTGATGTTGCATCGCCCAAACCATCCGGCATAGAATACGCCGAGCAACGTGCGGCTGAAGCTCTTGCTGTCAGCGCCGAAACATCAGCCTCAAAGTGGTTACATATCCCCCGAAATAGCCGATCAGGTAATGTTATCTCGGTTCTATTCCCTTCCTCCCGTCTCTCCATCTCTACTACCACGATATCCAAGAATACCAGGCGACTCAGGAAGACTACAGTACTCCGAACCTCTATCGATTTTTCTCAGCTCCCAACGGACAGGTCTCCACCGGACGAAGGATTCAATACCTCCCCATCAATGTCTTATACACCGACTTCCCGCGACTCCACGACTGGCCAACTAGCCGACAACCTCCATAAACCTCGAATTCTCTGCCTACATGGCGGCGGTGTCACAGCAGAAGTCTTCCGAATGCAGGCTCGAGCTCTAATATGGAATTTGCCCGATTTTCGGTTAGTGTTCGCTGACGGCCCATTCTTCTGCGACGCTGGGCCTGGGATCGTGCCAGTATACGCAGACTACGGTCCATTTCGACGTTGGCTGAGATGGAAGCCCGAGCATCCCCCAATTGACGACGAAGCCGCGCTCGAAGAGCTGATGTACTCAATCAATACATGTAAAGAGGGAGACGCTGGTACTGGTTCTTGGGTGGGAATCATTGGGTTCAGTCAGGGATCAAAAGTGGGTGCGAGTCTGCTGTACGACCAGCAGATACGGTTGGAAAAAGAGGGAAAGGCGGACACGGATTACAAATTTGGAGTGCTTCTTGCTGGAAGATCTCCTTTAATATCTCTCTGTGAGCATAGCAAGGGCCCTGCCTGTGCAACACCTGGAGGGAGAACCGAGGATCACATATTTGATGGCGTGAGCCCGCATACTCTGCGGATTCCTACGATACATGTTCACGGTTTGCGGGATGCTGGCCTACACTTGCATCGAAAGCTTCTCACGCAATATTGCGATCCAAAGACCACGACACTGATAGAGTGGGATGGCGAGCATCGAGTTCCTGTGAAGAAAGGGGATGTGGATCCCGTGATAGCAGCGATATACCGTGTGGCAAAAGAGCAAGGAGTGCAATTCGAGGAGTAGTTCGACATGAGGGGTTCAATTCTTCAAGTCGCGGCGCCCTCTCAGCGAGGCATTGGCTATGAAAGGATCGAACGTTCTCGATTGGCATGGTCGCTAGTTGGGTGGTGAAGAGACCAGGTTGATTCGGCGGTTTCAATGCATTGTTTTCATCGCGGTGGCTCTGGATACAAGGCACACTTCTGGCGCTGCTATCGGTTCCGTACTGTTACCATGCTCGAATCCAAAATCAGCGATTAGTCGAAAACATCATCGCGCAGAGCGAACGCCTGCTTGACCACCTCATCCATGCGGGATCGAATAGCATCATGAAACATCACGTTCGTGGTGAACACTTTGCAGCCCTTGATCTTCTTCGCGGTGTCCAACGCCAGATCCGTATGGACGTACATATCTTCGATGTACCTAAAGCACGAGGAGGGAGGGTTAGCATTCGTCTTGGACAGTGGTGGGCAGGTGGGAACAAGGTGGTGACATATCTCAAAAGCCACTCCGCTTCCTCACGAATGAAGACCAAGCTACCAACTCGCACGGGATGTGGCATTTGAGATAAGCCGGCTCCTACCCGTAGATTTAACGTACGAGGCAGCATATACTGGGACTTCATTCTTCCCCAACTGCTCCTCGTCGAAGAGTGGCGCCCAGTCACTATCGGAAGCGATCAGGTTGGCGACGTCTTGGACTTTTCGAAGTTCCGAGTAATCCTCAAACATATGAGAGAAGATCATCTCTCCTGTAAAGTAGATCGGTCCCGTTTCGCGTTCAAGATCAAATTCTGGAAATTCTGACTGAAGCCTTTCGGCGGACCATCGAGGAGCCTGGCCCTCGCAGTAGATTGGCTCGTGTAGGATGGCGTAAATGAGATGGTTATCAAAAGATTGAGTGTTGTCGATAGCGCCAAGCGTACCTCTGGTAAGGTGTCCGAATTGCTGGCATATATATTAGAACATAGAGCTTATAAAGGACGAATGCGGTGTGGACAGCGATGAATGAGGATTTTCGGACTTCAACAGCCGTCTGTTGCTTCAAGTATCCTCACATCGACATTAGGCTGACAATGAGGATACACGAAGATACATACCTCAACGTCGTTACTGGCTCTGAGCACGATCGCGTGCACTGCGTCCAGTCCACCGTGCATTCCCAGGGCGATACCCAGCTGCTGAAATCTTCTCCTGCTAAGGTTACCATCGGAGGGCAGCTTGATCTTGCCATCCCCGAAGCGGCTGAGATATTTCATGATGGTCTTAACCCTTTCGATATCCTCTGGGTACTTAGTATAGTAGGCTTCGTTTCGCTCCCGTACCTTAACAAAAAGTCTCCTGTAGACCTCATCGGGCGACTTTACGAGCGGCTGAAGACCGCCGAAGAGGAAAGCTTCTCGAAGACCTTCAGGGTGGAAAGAGAGATACGATATGCTGCAGAAACCACCGAAGCTTTGTCCCATGACTGACCATTTCTTCTTCTCTTCCGGGCAGTCAGCAGTGACTGCCTGGCGAATTGCTTCACAGTCTCGGACAATGCTATCCGCGCGGTACAACTTCAGGTACTGAGCCTGCACATCATTATAGCCTCGCATCTGAAGAGTGGAGGCCGTGACTGGCGTTGATAGACCAGTGCCACGTTGATCGAGGAATAGCAATTGGTAGCCAGCGTCCAAGATTCGATTGGTGAATCCGTAGGCTTGAGGCGAGCTGCATTCCATACCGGGGCCGCCATTCAGGTAGCACATCCATGGCAGCTGGTCCTTTTCTGGGTCTGGTTTGGCAGAAGGAGCTATGGGGTGCACGTGCTTGCGTACGCTGCGTGCAAAGATGCGGATCGTGCCATCATGCGGTTTGGTGTAATCTTTGGGCACGTCGAAGAAATGTTCAGTGACATTGAGCTTGCCCGCGACTTTGAAAGGTATCAGCCGGTGCTGTCTTGAAATGTTCATGATATCTTGCCCTGGAAAGATTTCTGGCTCACGATCTTAGCTGCTGCGATTGCAGGCATTTTGCGGCTGAGAATGTTCATTGAAGGTTGATGTAGAAAGAACGATGGAAGCTGCTCAGCTTTTGAACTGCATGCAGCCTTAACTCCGGACCGGTGAGGAGAGGCGGTTTCCAACACCGAGTTATCGTATACTTGTATACAGCACCGAGTGGTCGACCACACTGATTCGATCAACACTTAGCATGGAGTGGAGGTTGAAGCAGAAGCATGTGCTTAACATAGTGCGGCGCACGGGCCTTCGAGGGTGAATGTCCCCTCGGAGATTTTCGTCCCCAAACACCGACGCATTTTGAAACCAGCTCCCTCGAACCACACCACTGGCACAGAATGGCGAAAGACAAGAAGAAAAAGAAGGATCCTGCCAAGAAGGAGGCAAAGGCAGCTAAGCTGGTATCTGCTCACACTTGAAATGATTCAGTCACTTGCTGATCCGTCATATAAAGGCAGCCAAGACGAACAAGACTGAGAAGAAATTGACCAAAAAAGCAAAGGTGAAAGCTGCATGACCCTATCGGATGCTATGCATGTACTTATGAATACAGGACGATGACAGCGATGCTGAAGACGCGGATTTGGACGCTATCCTGGCGGCCTACCAAAAACAACAAGAGCAGTACTTGAAGGTTACAGAGTCATCCTCGGAACCGCCTTCACCGCGTTCTTCGGCTACTCTGGTCCCATCACCCAGCAACGGGTCTGAGCTGTTTCTGTTCGGTGGAGAGTACTTCAACGGTGCTATAGCATCCTTCTTTAACGACCTCTACGTGTACAAGATCAATCAAGATTCATGGAGGAAAGTTACCAGTCCGAATACGCCCCTGCCGAGAAGTGGCCATGCGATGTGCAAGGGAGAAAACTCTGGAGGGATTTACATGTTTGGAGGAGAGTTTTCTTCTCCTAAGCAAGGCACTTTCTACCACTACAACGACTTCTGGAGACTGGAGCCTAACACTAGGGAATGGACCAAACTTGAAGGAAAGGGCGGACCGCCGGCTCGAAGTGGACATCGCATGACTTCTTTCAAAAACTACATAGTCCTTTTCGGAGGATTTCAAGACACGAGCCAACAGACGAAATACTTGCAGGATGTATGGTTGTACGACACTCAACGCTATGTCTGGCATGCAGTAAATCTTCCCGCCGCAGCGCAAAAGCCTGACGCCAGGTCCTCCTTTTCACTACTTCCGCATGAGACTGGAGCCGTGATCTATGGAGGCTACTCGCGTATCAAGGCAACAACAGCAGTCAAGTCCACTAAAGCTGGAAGACCAGGTTCTCGGGTTACCATGAAGCCTGTTGTTCACCAGGATACGTGGTACCTTCGTATCACGCCTCCAGCATCTGACGCTGCTGTAAACACACCGCCAACTGTGCGGTGGGAACGCAGAAAACGGCCAGCCAACTCTCTCAACCCTGCAAGAGCTGGTGCTACAATGGCCCACCATAAAGGCCGTGGCATTACGTTTGGAGGTGTTCACGACGTCGAAGAGAGCGAAGAAGGCATGGATAGCGAGTTCTTCAACTCTCTATATGCCTACAATGTTGACCGAAATCGCTTCTTCCAGCTTAGTCTGAGGCGACCAAGGACATCAGGGAAGAAGGCTGTACCCGCTTCGGAGAGAGGCAAGCGTGGTAGAGGCAAGGCAGATGAGGAAGAGCTATTACGAAACCTGGCTCTCATCGAGGGCAAGGGATCGCTAGACGATACTGATATGCCTGATGCGCCTGTAACAGGTGTGGACGAAGACGAAGAGCCGAGGGTGGAGAAACCAACAATGTGGGAGTTCCCGCACCCTAGATTTAACGCCCAGCTGGCTGTCCAGGAAGACACTCTGTACATTTTCGGAGGCACATTCGAGAAAGGCGATCGAGAATTCACATTCGATGAGATGTGGGCAATTGATCTTGGAAAGCTGGACGGTGTCAAGGAGGTTTTCAAGCGGGACCTCGAAGACTGGCTTGGAAGTGAAGATGAAGATAGCGACGAGGATGATGAAGAGGGCTCAGACGAAGATGAAGACGATGAAGAAGATGAGGGCACGGAGCCAAGTACTCCAGCTACTTCAGTTGCTGATGAGCAAGCTTTAGCGGCGGCAGCAGCAGCTCAGGCGGAGATCGAAGCCACTGAACAGGAGCCAACCACTGCACCTGATGATAAGCTGCCCATGCCACGTCCTTTCGAAACCTTACGAGAGTTCTTCAGCAGATCAAACAATGAATGGCAGGAGGTGGTTCTCGAGGCCCGGAAGTATGAGCGAAATCCAGACGACCGCTCTTTCAAGGAGATTCGCAAGAAAGCCTTCGATCGGGCGGAACAGAAGTGGTGGGATGTTCGTGAGGACATCCAAGCTCTCGAAGATGAGCAAGAAGCTGCTGGAATTAGTGAGGTGGTTAGTCTTGCGGAACGCGGTGGTGGAACCGAGGGAGGCGCCGGCCGCAGACGATAGGCAATTGGGGAGACTGTGGATTAGTGTGGTGTCACAAACCTGCATGATCCTGGACGGCGTAAACGTGAGGCTACGTTGGAGAACGTGGTTGTCTGGGACATACACTAGCTTCAAGCAGCAGTCAGCCATTCGGGGATTTATGCCTGACGAGTATGTAGGATCAGTCCGCGAAGGAGGGCTGAATACCGCTCCCATTCGCCGGCATGGGGGGCTGAAAGACAGCCAGTGAAAGTCAACCTAGTGCAAGATGTGTCGCGCAAACATACAGCACCACAAATCTGTATTTGTCCCGTCCATGGTCTATGCAAGCTGTTATTGTCCGATCTAGGACTTTCCCGCGCGATTTTTAAATTCTGATCGTGATGAGCTGTTAGTCAATTCAATACTGGTTCCCGTATGATGTCGACATCGGAATCCAGAGGACAGCGCTATACTTGGTCTCCACCAAGGTGTCGCATGACTCGTCAGCATAGACATCAAGGTTGAAGAAGGCGGTCGTGGATAGTACTGTCATGTTCTCAGTCAATACTTCACCTCGGACAATAATCTCAGTAGACAGGACTAAGAAGTAGGAACAACAGGTGCCACGTTATCATCAACCTAGACTATCTACCATTCGCGCCAGCATGAATTGCATTTGGACTTTGAGGAGTCTTCCTGCCAGTACCAGGCGGACCGATCGTACCAACAGATTTCACAGCTCCAGGCACAAAAGGCTTTGCATCCGGCCTCGGACTGTTCGAACCGTTCGTACTACCATTTGCAAGACTCGCACCGCCGGAGCCAGAAACAGAGCCAGATCCATCGCCGTCACTAGCCTTGCGCTCCAGATAAGAAGCCCCAACAGTGCTTTGACCTTGCGCAGGCCAAGATTGATGATGCTGGGGTCCATTTGGCATAAAGTCGTAATCGTCGCCATTGTCAGTGAAACCACTGATTTGACTGAGCATAGACGAACTACGCCCGCGCGGAGCACCACCAGATGTGGAGTGCCCGTGTTTGATGGCGGGTTGACTGGAGTTGAACGGGGAACCGAACGATTGTGAGTTGTAAGGACGAGACGGAAAGCCGTTGGACTGAGGACTGGTTTGACCATTTGCGGTAGGATGAATGCCTTCAGGTGTGGGAGGTGAAGAGTACCCAGCAAAGTCTGGAGCGCCCTGCATTGGCCACCCAGAAAGCGCACCAGCAGCTTGACATGCCTCTTGCCCTTTCACAGTCAGGTTCTGAGCCTCCATCTCCAACTGCGCGACCTGGAAGCGGATTTCGGCCATCCGGGACTCCTGCATGTGTGACTCTTGCACGCGATTGGCTTCACGCTTCTCTTTGGCTGTCATATCGGCTTGATGCTTGGCAGTGAGTTTCTCCAATTCTTGCTCGCGCTGAGCGTTTCGGGCGGCCAGCCTTTCTTTCTTCGATTCCGAAGCAGAAATCTCACTCTTCAGAGCGTTCAGCTCGCGATCTTGTTCGGCTTTGATGTCGTCCATTTCCCGATTCGCTGCCTTCCTTGCATCCAATGCAGACTGCCAGACACGTTTCTTTGCCTGAGAATCTGCCAATTCAGCAGAAGGAATCTCTCCCACGGCATCAATTTGAGCCTTGAGCTCCGTGGTTGCTTCCTCCGCCTGGTTCTTGTGCTGGCTGATCTGTGCAAGCCTACGTTCCTGCTTGTCGTCGACACCCCCAGAGGACTCCAATTTGCTCTTGAGCAGGTTGATTTCCTTTTTGATGTCAGCGTGAGCGGCGCGTTGGTCTTTCTTGGTCTTTCTGGTGCGATTCCTGGTCTCGTTCAGCTTGGCTTCCGCAGACTGTATCGACTGCTTGAGCGTGGTAATGGGCGAAGATGGTCGGAGAGTCTGGTGAGGTGGAGGTACAGGTGCAGCGGCAGCTTGCTCGGCGGTCGGCGCAGGCTGTGTAATCAAGCTCACAGAACAGAGAACCCTCTGCTTTGCGATACTGACAATCTCGCAGTGGTAGCTACTGAGAGGCGCAAGGCCGAATACCTCGCCCACATAACGGTCGCCAGGAGCTTCGCCAGTTTCATCGTTTTGCATGATCCTCGTCGAACTCCACGTCGCCCCGTTGATGCGGATGAAGAAAGGCTTTGTCTTGTCAATGCCAGCCGTCACAGGCGCACATTCTTCCCTCTGCTCCGCTCTCTCGGCAGCGGCCTCCAAAGAAAGCTCTACAGCGAAGTAGATTTCGGTATCTCGGACTTCGCATATCCAGACGCGATCGGTGTTATTGTTAGTGGCGCTCAAAAACGGGTTCGTTGTGTTGTTGTCCATAGCAGCGGCCTCACGAGCATCGTCAGCCGCATCTCGCTGTTCCATTTCTTTTACAAAGGTGACCTTGGTACTAGCAATAGCGGCCCAAAGCGGCTGCTGGCTCCGAACTTGGTTTGCCTGCTTCCGCTTCTTCTTGCTATTGGACTCACGCGGTTTGCCGTCGCGAGCGAGAGGCTGTCCTGGAAGACGGCCATCAGTGCTAGAACCAAGATATGGTGAGTGAGAGCTGTCCGGAAGCCCAGAATTGGATCGCGAGAGCGTCTCCGTGCCTGCTGATGCTTCGGTATCGGTTTTGATGATTGCTGGTAGGGTGTTGTCTTTTTCGTTCGCTTTCGCGTTGGCGAGTGTGCGGCGGACGCAGGTCGTGACGCCTTGCGAAACTATATGTATTCCTAGGATGGTGCGGAAGGCGTTGAAAGCCATGCCGCGCTCTGAAGGTGGTGTAGGATGATAGGAACTCGCAAAATAAGGTACATCGAGAGGTGTGCCGATGTCCAATTTATGTAGTACGGACCGAAGGTAGTCAAGAGCAGTTAGGTGAATCGCGCGATACCGCAGCAAATGGGCCACGCAAACTATGAGAGTGCATGTCGCTATGCTGTAGGTCGGTCCACCAGTACTAGCAGCTGCGCCGCTGAGGGAAACCGCAATGACTGCCTGAGAAAGATCCAAGAAGATGGCTTGCGCAGGTTTCCACAGGGGTAGCCAACATCCCCAGAAGAAGACATCGACGAACAGAATCGTGGCCAGTGCTGGGTAGCCAAAATTCGACGAATTGAACATCTCCTTGACGTTGGGGAGAGCGGACAGGCCAGCGCTCGGTGGGACGAAGGTTAGCGACGCGAACAGCGTTTGTATGATGAGACCCAGGGTCGGCGGAAGAGAGAGCAGGAGGATAAGAATTGATATAGCATCGCGCAGCGGGTAGTATGCCAATATAGTCGAGACGGTGGAGAAAGTGCTGCCTGGGTTGGCAGCGTTGTTCTTGCCTGCCGCAGCAGCATGAAGCTCCGGGGAGGCATGTTCTTGAAACCCGTCTGCCATCTCGTTGCATGGACCTACGTCCTCCAGCGAAGCGTCTGAAGCCGTCCTGTCTCTTGCGACGCCCTCCACTGCGCCTGCATGGCCCCTAACAGTCGTGGCAGCGGCGGCCGTCCCATCTGCAGGCTTCGGGAACCTGAAGCCTGGATTTGTGTTTAGACCCTTTGAGGGGAGTGCAGGCGGTGAGACTGCTGGCGCAGACTTGCCATTTGGCACTCCGTTGAGCTGACCGTTGCTCCGCTGCCTTGCTACTCGCTTGCCAGGAGCTATCAAACCGTTCTCGTGGCGCTTGTCGTGCTGGTTCGGTGCGTTCTTCGTCGTCTTGCCCTTCGGAGGCATGGAATGCCTGGCCGATCAGCACGGATTCCCCTTCTGGCTCGTCACTATGCGGACGGCGAGCCAGATGGGATTTGCTGAGTCCAGGGGGGAGATATTCGTAATATGGGCGCTGGATGTAATGCTGCGGTGGATTTAACGATGTAAGAGTAAGAGTTCGAGGTCAAAACGAACAGCGGAACAAGCCGTCTTGCTGGAGCCAGACAAGATCGAAGTTAAATTCGTCAAAAACGATGGAAACAACCTCGTAGTGACCCTTTCTTTCCCTTTACGTTTCCGTCATACCGATCATTCCCGAGCAAGGCCGTGACAGCTGCACAATGTCACTTCCCCGTCAGCTTGGTTGAAGAGGGCGTCAAACCTGCTATCACACGAGCAATTGAAGACCAAGGAATAATGGGGCTGTGTGGTGCTGCTCTCACAGCTAAACTTGAACAGCCCTGTCGAAACCTGCACGACGATCAACCTTGGGATACGCCACCCCGCTCCTGTCCGGGAAGGATTCTTTTGTTGCTTGTCTTGTGAGTGGATGGCCCTCGCCCACAACTCGGCCATAGTCTTGCCGATCAGTTACCACGACACGCCGAGTTCGCTCCCTCCCACCGATTCTTCACAGTCGCAGTCTTGACTCTTGAGAGTCTGAGGTTGCTCGTACTCGTACAACATTATCGACTGGAAGCGCTACCTTAACCAGCTGTGACTGAGTTGATTCTATCAACGACGAGGCAAATGCTGCAGCGAGCTATACCAATGCCCAAGACTTCGAAACAGCGAATGTCAATATCGTCATGAGAGCTCGCCGGCAAGACGGAATAGTCCAACCGGTATGACATGTGCCGAATTTTCGGGAGTGAGTATCAAACGCATTGTTCCTTGCGACAACGAGCTCGGTTGGTTTTGTAATCCGGACCGCCTGTCTTTCTTGAAAAGGAGGTGCTGGATCAGCAGCCTGGCAGTCTTACGATCGCTACCTCATGCTCTTCGTCCTTTGCAGACATTATTGCATTACCAACTTTCCTGATCATCTGCATCAACTATTTGGTAGCGGCGCCCATATCTTCAACGGCATCCGCACGATCCCAAGACTCAGTCTCCAGCCTTCTGACCCGATCCAGCAGGTTGATCACTCTCTGACTGTTAACGCGTTTAGCTTCTTCTTGAAGTCTCCATGTCTCTTGCAACACCTGAAGCATAAACGGTCGGAACGGCGTCTTCTTGGCTTTTTGATAGTCGTATAGCACACAGTCTTCGACCACTCTGGCTGCCGTTCGCTGATGCAGCTCTGATATGATTATTGCGTGCATGTCGAATGTATCCGTTCCCTCTACAGGTTTTGAGGCAAGGCGATGATAAACAGTGACATGGTCTGGATATTTCATGGGCTCAGAGCTCTGTCAGTACGCAGCTCAGCTCCATGTGGCATACACAGCTACTACTCACAAACTTATACTCCGTTGTGATCTTTCTTAGCAATAAACCCTAGAGATCAGAGCGGCAGAGTCAGCATGCGTAGTACAAGCAGTAGAATATCTTTTTGATGCAGCAACCCTCCTTCACGAATGAAGAACCAGCTAGTATTTCCACTTGCATACGTGTAGAGCCTGATCGTTCCGGGAAAAGAGCTGCCCTTCGAGGAACGTCTTTTGGATTGATATACCTCTTTCTTGGGAACCCACAGGTAACGCCATTCTTCCGCGTTGGCCGGGTCGATATAACGAGCGAACTTGGAAGCCCACTCAACCCGTCCTGTTTCAGCATATCTGTTATATATGGTATTGTTCACTTCCGCACATCTTAGCCAATGTGCTCCGTAATCATTGATAAACCACGGCGTACCTTACCATGACCCATAGAGTCCATGTCACCCCAAGCTACCGGGCGTCGGAACATACTCCGCCGTATCTTATCGGTCAAGTAGCCTTCCGACCCTGCCACCAGCTCTCGCCAGTCCCTTGCTATTTCATCGAGTATTGAACCAGCTTCTGCAGTCTGCTTTGGCTTCAGCCCAAAGGTAATGCAGTGTCCAATTCGCCTCTTGGCTTCTGACAACCATCGCGGGTTCAAGGAAGCTGTTGCGGACTCTGGTGAGCTGATGGAGTTGGTCGTTGAGTATGGCTTTCGAGACAAGAACGGAAATGGAGCCGAAGCTGCGGACTTTCCGGCATTTGTCGCACACCGCAGTGCGATTGTTCCTTCTCTTCGCATTGTGCCTGCTTTGATTGTCCCGATCAAGACAGCATTGTGGAAAGTGTTGCAAGCAGGTGTTGTTGTTCAGACACGGCTTGACGACGGCTGTGGATGCAGGCCGCGAACTTTGATGAGCCTCGGGAGCGCCCAGCTGCAGCTCTGGGTATTGATTCAAGCGCCACGTCCCTTCTCTCCGTCATCGAGCTTCGATTGACCTCAGACACAGTCTTCACCACGGAACCGAATGCACGATCGTTCCTGAGCTGTAGAAAAGAGATCAGTGGTTTCACACAAGCCTAACATGCCTTCATCCGCTCTGCGACATCGAGTTATTCGGATTTACAAGGGTGAGGGATTCAAGACATACCTATTTTACGCACTTACGACATATTGATGGACCACCTCAGAACTTCTATATCTTGGCCGAGAGTACCCTCTAGGCTTCGACTATTTCAGACCAAGACTACACAAAGCTTTCAGCGCAAAAGCCAACCTGAAAGACGAGGAGCAAATCACAAAGGGAATCGAACAGGCCGAGTACATCAAGAAAGGTATGTCATTTCTATACATCACATGCAAGGGTATTGAACGCCATCTAATCATTCACAGAGATCGAAGCGCTGTGAGTTCCTTCTTACCATCACAGATGGCATCTCTCGACTGACAATGCCTTGCCACAGATACTACCTCAAGCGGTACCGGGCTCTGAAACAGCGTTACGACAAGAAATGAACACCAAAGAACATTACTGCGAGGGAGGGCATCAGTCCGCTGGAGGCAGCTTATGAGTCCACCACACGCCAAGCTCCAGACATTCACCGCTTAATCCCGCCTGCGAGGGATCCATCAATTCAGTCATCATGCTGCTACACCATGTATTCCACTCATCGGAGGTCTTTCCGCTGACCTCTTTGAGCAATGGTTCCATGCTCTGTATAAATTGGAGAACATTTACCAGTGCAGCCTGCCGTAGGGCGGCCTGGTCCGGAGTCAAAGTCCTGGATGAACCTTTGAGCTGATCTGTCGAACCCATCGACATTGGGGAATCGTGACCGCTGCGCATGCTGTGCGCACCGAGATTGGGAGAGTCGTTGCGAATGCTCTGCCCGCTCGGAGTACTGCGCCCGCTTCTCATGCTCTCATGTTCTTTCCACCCTTCCCATTGTGCCCGCTCCTCTTTTAGCCCGCCGAGAGGAATAGCAACCCGGCGGTACCCGAATCCGTCGAGTTCATCCTCTTGCAACATGATCTCAGCGATTCTCACGCAAGGCATTGGATGCAGTTCGCGCGCGAATAAGGATTGCATCATCCAGGCGTTGGCTTGTTGCAGATGCTTGCTTTGTGTTGGCAAGAAGGGATGTCCAGGAGGGATTGAGAATGTTGCAGTCAAGTCCGCGGTAGATTGCTCCTGTGGCTTCTTGCGAGATGCTACGGGTGTATTTGGATGGAGCGAGCGCACAACATGATCACCATCCCACACTTCCAGAACACCGCCTGGACGTATGTATTGGACGATCGCAGACAAGACCGATTCGGACTCCAGTGCCAATGGCATGACCAAGCTCAGGTCTTTGGCCATAATCAAGTCGAAGTAGTTCTGCTCAAAGGGCCATGGAATTACACGGACGTCGTGCTCTACGAACTTCCAGTTTACACCTTGTTTCCCGAGATCCGGCGCGAGAGGAGCAATGTCCATTCCCGTAAATTCGATGTCTGTATGCCCAAGCGCCGCGAAATGGTCATGACAAGTAGCGCTCCAGAACGCACTTCCACAGCCGATTTCCAGGACCCTCTTTGGAACCTCTTTTTCAAAGACGGGAGAGCATACCACCTTGCCAAACGCTTGAACAGCAAGCAGTGTCCGCAATGTTTGGCGATTCAATTCCGCCAGATCCACGGGCAGTGGATAGGCGGCATCTCTTAGATATCGGCGTCCATGTCGCAGTTCAAATGGGCCGCACAGCACATCGCGTGCTACTTGTTCGGAGGTGGTGGTTGTTTGTGGGCGTAATGGAATGTGCACCGAACTCATTCTTGAACTCGCCCTCGAGCTGGTAGTGGGGGAGCGGCCCATTAATATTTCCATGCCGTCGCCCAGAAACCCATCTCGTCGTAGTAAGCCTCTGGCTGAGTCCCGATGCTTAACCGTTGCCGGTTTTTGCGTTGCCGGGATGGTACCGTGGGAGGCGGACCGATCGGGGTCCTCGTTTGAGTGGAGAGATGGTTCACGACTTCGAAGAGGCAGAAGGAGAGCATCTTCTGCTTTTTGGGGGTGAAGATATGCGTAGGCAAAACTTTGATAAATTGTCAGTTGATCCTCAATCCTTTCGGCACCTTTTCCATGAAGCGAACCCATCCATCTTTCAGAGCAAGGCGTGATGCACGTGGGTAGACCGGCTAGCGAGACCCTTCGTTAGAGGTGCTCGATGCACCAGAATAAGAATAAGCTCGCGCGAACAGCTTCGTTGCCCATGTCTTGGACTGTCTGGCGAATCAAGGCCCGCAATGCGAGCCCATTTTGACGTAGTAGAAATTATAGAGAGGACCAAAAATCAACAAGAAGGAAATCATGCGAACGATCAGACTTAACCATACTCGCCAAAGCACATGTGCGACATGATTTAGGTGTCCACAGGTAGGCGTTCGTCCACAGAGCGAGTTGTGGTCCTGTAAGCAAGGCAAGGCATGAAACCACCAAGGAAGTGATGTTTCAGAGGTTAACCTGCAAATCGCCTCTGCTGCAGGCTGGATTTGGCGAGATCGGAGAGCCTCTCATATTGGCGCAGGGCGAGAGCAGTGCTTGTCTTGAGTCGCACAGGCTTGGCTTCCCTGGTAATAGTTCTTCAAAGTGTTCAGCCGAAGAGACACAATGAATCGAAGAGTGGCGTGCTAAAACCCTCCTGTTAAGACGAGAGAGCTGCCGACGGCGTGGAGGCGCACCGGAGACTCCAGCTCGTACAGACAACAAGAAGATCGGTAGGGCCAGATCGCATTCGCATTCAATCAACCTGAGATGTCAACGTGAATCGTGATATTACAAGATACTTTCCGCGAATGGCGTGCGCAGAGGTCGAAACGTCTGGACAGAAACAGAAGTGACATTGACAGCTGAAAGTGTTTTGTGGTGAAGTAGTAGTGTCGCCGCTTCCAGCCAACCAGCCTCTCCATCATAAACTCAGCGGGTAGAGCCGAGAGCGCCAGAAACATCTCCGCTCTCCGCTCGCGACGACGACCTCGACCCGATCAAGACCAGTGAGCACCCGCATACCATTCCGAGACGATCTCCCCATCACGCAGCATTCGCCACTGTCACGATATCGATTCTGCTCGACTCTCGCGACTCGGGTCCACCGCATCCACATCCGTCACTGGCCTCTAGCATCGACTGAGCCGGATCGAAAGAGAGCTGTCCTCACGCGCGACCGCCCTCACTCTGCCGGCTTTATCGTCAGCGCAGCTGCAGACGAATCTGCCGCAACAGGCCGTATTCTTTCGTTCATGCAGATTGGCGCGGGTTTCTCATGTGCCGGAGAAGAAGAGGAGTGCGCCAGCCAGAACCCCCTCCTCCCTAAGCACCCGCGTGCGCATTCTTCCACCGCCGCCATCGCCGTCCCGCCACCTCTCCGGCGCGCGGGCAGCAGTCGCTTACTTCTCGAGTCTGTGCCCGCCTGGTGATGGCCGATGGTTTCAACCGCTTCAATAGCGGCACCCAGTATTTCTACCCGCAGAACAATACCGCCGTGCATCAACGAGACCGCCTCCACCACCGCAGCGGCTCGCCAATCACCACTGCAAGGGGACTATTCCAAGCGCACGCAGATACTCCCTCTCCGAATCGCTCCCCGGGCACCAACTCCCCCGCCCACAATTCTTACACCATGTACAACAACCACAACCACCGGCAGAACCATGGCCTGATCAATGGCAGCGCCGGCCACCAGAACTTTCAGCCGCAAATGAACTTGAACAAGGCCTTTCAATCGCACGGCCATCAGGCACACCACTTGAACAATCACCAGGACCACGGCAGCGGGTTGGGCGGACATGGCAGCAACTTTGGCAATCACCAGCACACAATGTCCACGAGTACTCTATCGGCCACGCCACACTTCACTCCCGCGCACCTTCAAAACGGCACGCCCGATAGCTCCAGCAGCAAGCCACCGAACAAGCATTGGGCGGAACAGATCAATGAGTACGAGAAGCTGAAGCTGGCAGACCACAAAACTCACTTCTACGCAAGGACAACGCCATCCGTGAGCAGATTCCCGGGCAATTCGCCTTCAGCCAACAATTCGCGTGCGGATGGGGAAGAACATGGCGATAGGAGACGCGTTATTGACGAGTCGGATGATATGGGTTCTTGGGACGCGATGGATCTGTGTGGGCAAGGTCTAAAAGGAATGGCGCCTGCGCTGTTCAAGCACTACCCGAAGCTGCACAAGATTTACCTGAACTGGAATAAATTGAGGGACATCCCTCCCCAAATTGGACAAATGCGATTTCTGACAGTTCTGGACCTCTCAATGAACGAACTGCAAGTTCTGCCGCCAGAGATTGGCATGCTCACGAATCTCAAGAAACTGTCTCTTTATGACAATCACTTGGACGATCTGCCATTTGAACTTGGCTCGCTTCATCAATTGGAGATGCTTGGCATTGAGGGTAATCCCATGCGACCTGACTACAAAGACCGACTAGTTGAGCATGGAACGCAGGAGTTGGTCAGGTATCTTCGAGAACAGGCACCTCGTAAGCTCACCTGGCTCTCAGAAGCACTCTGCATACGCTGACAGTTGTTACAGAACCCGACCCTCCACTCGATCGGGCGTGGATACCGTTGATCGAAGATTCGCCAGAATCAGATGCCCTTTCAGTCCTCAGTTGGAACATTCTCTGTGATAGGGCTGCGACAGCTGCCATGTACGGCTACACGCCCTCAGAAGCTCTCTCGTGGAATCGAAGAAGGAGTATGATCTTAGATGAAATGCAGGGCAGAAACGCGGACATCATGTGCCTCCAGGAAATGGACATTGAGAACTACAATGAGTACTTCCGGCCCAATCTCGCTTCATTGGACTACAAGGGCGTTTTCTGGCCAAAGTCGAGAGCGAACACAATGGCAGACAAGGAAGCCAAGGTCGTCGACGGCTGTGCCATCTTCTTTAAGAACACCAAGTACATTCTACTTGACAAGCAGGTCATCGTCTTCAGCCGAGAAGCCATCCAGCGTCCCGACATGAAAGGCGAACACGATGTCTACAATCGAGTAATGCCAAAGGATCACGTCGCAGTAGTCGCCTTTTTGGAAAACCGCCAGACGGGATCCAGACTGATTGTTTGCAATACTCATCTCACCTGGGAGCCTTGGTTCAGTGACATCAAGATCGTACAAAGTGCCATCTTGATGGAGCACCTGACAAAGCTATCGCAAAAGTATGCAAAATGGCCAGCGTGCAACGACAAGGAGCTTTTCAAGTTTGCCAACGAGGACAGCGCCGATGGGTCTGAAGTCGTGAAGATTGAGCCTGCACCTTCCATGAGGTACGACGAGTCGACTCAGATACCGCTCATCATGTGCGGAGATTACAACTCAACACACGATTCAGGCGTATACGAGCTCATCACCCAAGGCTCGCTGTCCAACTCGCACGCTGAGCTTGGTAACAACAACTACGGAGATCTCACGCGCCACGGCATGAGCCATCCCTTCAGTTTGAAGTCAGCCTACAGCGGTATTGGCGAATTACCTTTCACCAACTACACGCCCGACTTCCGCAAAGTCATCGATTGGGTCTTCTACTCTACCAACACAATGCAAGTCACAAAGGTACTCGGCGAAGTGGACCAAGAATACATGCGTCGCGTCCCTGGATTTCCAAACCACTATTTCCCCAGTGACCATTTGCCATTGATGATGGAATTTGCGATAAAGGAACGAAAAGAGCGGAAAGCAGCAGTCGAGACGGATTTCGGTCCTTCTTCAAAGTCGAGGAATTGATGGCTTTACTTGAAATGGAACTTCTTCTGGCGGCGCTACTGAACGATCTTTTGGCGTAACTACTTACGGAACTTTTTTTGTTACGGTGTACAGAAGAAAGCGAATGGGGTCACAGGCGGTGGGCGGGATTTAAGAAGGACGGACGATGGAATGGCGCGAGGTGTTCACTCTGCGGGAAACACACAACAAAAAGATTTCACTCTCTCTGTTTACTTCTCCGTTGGGGAAGTCGGTGATTGCACGTACATTTTGCATTTTGGTGCGATGACGTGTAGTCTTCTTGCCTTCCCTCTCTGTGAAAAGTGAGGTGTGCTTCTTTTCGGTTGTTCTTGTATTTTTGAAAGATGCTTGGAGAATCTGCGCTTGTCCGGTCTGTATGCGTAGTGGTTCACGACTTGGGCGCTTGTGGGATGGATGAGTGGGAGCGTTTTTGTAATTTGCTTTTCTTTTAGGCGGACGCGGCGTTTTCGTCGTATGGAGAGTGGAATGGGGTGTATGAACGGTCATAGTAGGTATTTCGTCGGGAGGTGTCTTGGGACTGGCTTCTGTGCAATGAGAAATGTGCGGTCTTTATTTCATCTTGGCTCCCTTTCACTCATGCGTCGTGGCAATGTCCGAGACATGCTCTATGGTCCTCTTGTGCAACAGGGTATCATGTTGGTTGGTTACCAGTCGGGTATCAGACTGTTGAGATGTCTGCTGCTTCCTCTCTTGATCGCTCTCGTACCCTCTGCTCCAACAACTGGCAGTTGTTTGACACCTTTCTTCTTCAATGCCTCAGGTACCGCTTTTGGGTCAAGAAGACCCACCTAGGAGGTCGTCAGCCTGAATTCAATGCCATGTCCATGAAGGGCCGCAAAGAGAGTGATTTGTTGTCCCCTGGGTTCGGAAATTTAAGCTCACCTGCACAAGAACGCTTGCTTGATCCCAATAAATATGCTCACTCTCCAGCTTGTCTCCCCTCACGTGGAAAATCGACACAATCACAATCTCAATCTTCCTATTAGTTGGTGGTATCCCCGGTAGCAACCAATCGATCTTGACAGAATGTGCCAAAGAAACGAATATCTCATCCACAATTCTGTCTGTGCCAACCGTCCGACTGATCAGTCTGATTTGTGTATTGCTGTTGGGAGGAATCGGAGTGAACAGTTCATCATAGAAAGCTTCCAGATCATCCGTTCCAACTCCTCCAACCAATGTAGGTGCGTGCAAGACATGTGCGTAAGGTCGTATTTGCGCCATGGTCTGATCGGTCTGTCCGGAGTACATATATCTTGCATGATGGTCCCGTACGGCTTCAATGTCGTTGTCTACTCGAAAGCCTTTCCGTACGCAGGCAATACTTCGAGTAAAAGCTATGCCGTCTGCGATTGGGTCGTATTCATCCAGGTCATGTTCTGCGAATCCGGGCTGGACTCCTGTGTAGGTGTATGCTTTGAACGCGAGCTTTAGGCATTCTCCATAGCCGATTCCTGGATCTATTCGTTTGCGAAGGGTCCTCCGTTTACCTTGAATACCGAGAACTTCGGTGGTCTTGTGGACATCGATTTCGTTTCCTGCTAGATGCACTAGAACTTGGATACTGAAGGGGAACTTGGTCGTTACGGCCGGAATGGCCGTTGGGTAGTAAGCGACTATTGCTACCAGCTTCGGGTTGTTAGGTTTTTGGTGATGCTCCAAGGTCAATGAAGCAGCATCTCCGTATGCTGTGGTTTCGATCAACATCTGCGGCATGTATATCCTGAGGCTAGGGAAATGATATACCTACAATGGCGTACTGCTCCGAGACTCCAAAGTTCTCCCCAACGTGATGCAGACGCTGAACAAAATCAGTGCCTCCCTTCTCGAAAGGTACGTATTGTACGTGAAATCCTTCGTCTTTCCATTGCTGCTCTGTCTCTTCGTCGAAGTCGTCTGTTTCTGCAGCCAAGATGACGTGAGCGATCTTGGACTTGTTGAGTACGTTGAAGAAGCTCCGGTCCTGGCTATTGAACCAGGGAGTGTTGAAAGCAGACATTAGAAGATGATTTTAATTGAAAACGAGGGAAGATGGAGGAAATGCAGAGCCGAAGTCCGGCAAATAATAATGTGGTGGATCCCATGTCTCTTTCTTGGGCGACGACATGCGATGACGCAAAACCGGTTTTCACAAGCAAGGTCGTCGTGCCTTTGCAGCGGAGCGGCTATGAGTGAATGATCCCTGTAGGTTTCGTGCGACGTAATCAGCAGGCGCGTCTTCCCCAAGCGCGCGCCACGACCACTTCCCGAACTCGAAGGCCGAGCAGGCTTCTGTAGTCACACCAACAACTGGAACTTATATTAGAGACGTCCACCGCCGCGATGACGACGGCCTTCCAGCGTCTCAACGAGCGCAAGCAACGACCCAATAGCCGGATCGACTTCATCAAAGCCATCGATAACCACCCAAATGGCGAGGATTTCCTCAACCGGATTGCCGCACAATGTTTCCCCGTCATGAACAAACACGGCATCAACGTGCGCTCGCTCGAAGAGTACGAACCCAATCCGGAATTTCTTGGGCGAAACTTCAACGGCGGCGAGGTCATACAGCTGGTGCTCAAGGACAAGCAAGGACGATGGCTCAGCCTGAATTTTGTCCAGATGGTCATGATGCACGAATTAGCCCATTGCAAGCAGATGAACCACAGTCGCGCGTTTTGGGCTGTCCGGAACGACTACGCTAAACAGATGGAGGAGATATGGCGTTCTGGCTATGTCGGCGAGGGCATATTCGGTCGAGGCAGGGATTTGGCGGACGGAAGCATCGTCCACAACCGCCCACCGGATATGACCCAAGTCCCGGAGCATCTCTGTGGTGGCACTTTCCAGAAGAGAGGTCGCAAGCGTAAGGCGGGCAACCAAGATGGACAGCCTGCTAAACTAACCTATGCCGAACGTCAGCAACGTCGCGTTCAGAAGAAGTTTGGCAAACATGGAGAAGGCGCGAGCGTGGGTGAGGATGACTTGTTGCGTGGTGCGTTGGAGACTATGAACGGCGGAAAGAGGAGGCAGGGAAAACCCAAGGTAGCGAAGAGCAAGCGAGGCAGAGACTTGTGTGCCAATGCTGCGCTTGCGAGGTTCGCGCAGGCCAAAAAGCAGCCCGAGGAAGAGGAACAGACACCAGATGTTGACGACAGCGAGACGGAATCAGAGTGGGAGGACGATTTTGTCCAAGTATGTGGCGACAATGAAGATGACGCGGATGCTGGACAGGAAATGGACGAGCTGAGAATGCTCTCTGCTAGCAATACCAAGAGGAAGCCTCTGAGTGTCCCAGGAGATGCAGGGCACGAAGACTCTGAGACTGAGAGCGAGGGCGAGGAAGATATTCCGTCGATGACCGCTCCGAAAGGTACAAGCATGCGTGACAAGTCCCCACCTCTCAACAAAAATGAGACCGAATTGCTCCGCGAGCTCGACCACACTAAGACTGCGTCCGAGACCGAGGATGCAACAATAGACCTCACATCGACATCGCATGCGAGCTGTCCAATCTGCTCGCTCGAGAATGAGCCGGATTCGACCATCTGCATCGCTTGCTCGCACGTTCTTCGCACTGAGCTTGTGCGAAATAACTGGCGATGTAAGAGCGATACCTGTAAGGGAAGCAAGTACATCAATCCTGGAGATTTCGGACGCTGTGGTCTCTGCAATGCTGCAAAGCCGCAGGTATCGAAGCCCGCTGTGCTTGGGCAGGGACGAGCAGTGGGTCTGACTCGGCCTGAAGTGCTCAGATGGGATTGAAATGACGAGACGAAGATGACGAATACACCTCTGGCGGTATGAGCACACCAGCGCGACGCAACTGAGAAATGATTATGATTGAACGAGATGTGCTCAAGGAGCTGTATAAGCATAGAAAGACGGTGATGTTGACTGTACTACTGTATATCAATATAATTATTCACAGGTTCCCTCTCGCACATGGCACCTCGTTCTTTGGGTGGTTCATGGTATTGGACGTTTCAGAGCAACACCGGTATTGCGGTTCGGCAGCTGTTGTGAGACGGACCGTCGAAGCCGAATGCGGACTTCCATTAGGGCGAGATGGTATGGGACCATTTATTGCGAATCGCGACCCTCCCACGTGAATCAGGTCGTACCGGAGTGCTGGGCGCGGGAAGGATGGTTTCAGGAAATCTTCTGCGGGATGCTGGCATTCCTGGACTGATTTCAATAGTTTACCTCGATCACCCAGGCTCTTGCTTTCACGTACGGAGACTTGTAGGTATTGCAGGATAGGTAAGCCTTTTTTCAATTTGCTACTACGGCTGCTGTCTCAATTGAACTTGTGCGCTCGAGCATGTCTCCCTCAACCATATCTCCTTGCGCGCGCAGTAAGATCATCGTAAAGTGGATGTTGCCATACAAGCAGCTGCCGCTTGCACCAAATCTCATGCCAATCACAGTTTCTCCCAATCGTTGTCCGCTTCGAGCATCACCCAGTCGCCCAGGTCATCCTCGTCCTCGCTGACAGTCTTGGAGAGGGATTCGGACTCCGGGATAGAGCTCTTCGCCTGTTGCTGAGTATTAGCCGCGACACGGGGTGACATTTAGGATATTTATGCATTCTACTAACCGTAGGTGTGTTCGGTCCCTTCTCCATGCGCAAGTCGCCTTCTCCGATAAGAGGAGCTGTGAGATCTCGAGTTGGTGGTATCTGCTTGGTGTTAGCCGCCGGACAATGCAAGCGGAGTGGTAAGTCACACTTACGAGAGATGCAGCCTTTGCTGCAGTCTTCTCCTTAAGGGTTTGCTGAGGCACGGGGCCTGGTCGGATGGGCTGGTACTCTTGCGCGAGCTTGGAAGGCATCGTGCGGGTTGCGATATGTGGCTTAGACATTTTGGCGAGAATGTTGTTGTGATTCAGTTAGTTCGTGATTTAGTTTTTTTGTGTGTGCGTTGCTATATTTTTTATACGTCATAAGTCCGGGTCGAAGTGGGTCGGGGCGCTAGCTATTCATTCACTTGAAATATCCGAAGTTTAATCTAAGCGTCTCCTTGAAAAATCGTAAAATTGCGAGTACGACCGTGGACCTTATATGTGAGATTTAAGCGGCCAACATCGTTTGCTGAAGGCACTTGTTCTATGTCTCGATCATTGTCTGTCTCTTTCCCCTCTGCTGCAGTTCCACAAATATGCCAGGAGTTTCGCATGATACTGGTGTATCTGAACTCAATTAACGAGCTGCCCTCGATCCTCAAAACAACCGCAATTATGTGTATGGAGACAGAGGCAGTAAGTAAAGGAACGGAAACAAGGAGGCATGTATAGAATTGCCAAATGCAGACAGGTACTTGCTCTGAATGTGCATCTCTTCGACGCTGTTTATTCAACTGACAATCAAGTCATGTCGTTCTGGTTGATGTCTCGCAATCTGACGAATCTCATAGCGTATGGGTAGGTTTAGGATGTTGCTTCCAAACAGCGCGCGACCTGGTTCAATATCAGGGGCTCACTACACCTTCTCCCAGTCACAATCCTCCTCCAACATCTCCCAGTCCTCTTCAAGACCTGAGTTACCCTCCTCGACTTTCCCCTTGGAGAGAGCCTTGGCACGGAACTCGCAGTCTTCTTCGTCCGGGATGCCCATGCCCTGAAGCTGTTAGCCACCACCCGCACACCAGAATTTTGACATATTCTACTCACGGTCGGCGTAGCCTTCGTGCTGGCTGCCTTCTTCAACTCCGTGCGCATCTTTGCTTCGTCGACAGGAGTAGAGACTTCGTGAATATGTGGTGTCTGACTTGCTGTTAGTCGCCGAAGAACACAAAACTGATGCGCACTCACAAGAAGTGTGGTAGGTCTCGCAGCAACTTTCGCAGCCTTCTCCTCGACGAACACATAAGTATTCTGATGCGCTGTGGGTCCGCAGCTGGGCTGGGCCGGGCGATACTCCTGTGCGAGCCGAGAAGGCGCGCGGACTGTGGTGTTTCCAGCCATTTCGAAGTCGATGTGTTTTAGATGGTGTAGTTTATAGTGTGCAGGGAATCTCTGTGGGTTTCTATAAGTTTCTACGTCATAATTCCAGGTCTAACGGGCCGAAAGCCGGAAGGCTAGCTATTCATTCACTTGGACCATCCGAAGTTTAACCTGAGCATTTCCTTCATATCGCAGCGGCGGATACGCACCTTATATTTGAGATTACAAGGGTGGAGTATCGTTTGCTGCAGGCAATTATTCGCTGCTTTGTTCACTATCCAATTATTTCCTCTCTGATTTAGCTTCGTTTTTTTGCCCGTTTCAGGCGTAGGGATTGGAGGTAGTCGTTGGAGGAAGTCCATGCTGTTGGCGCCGTCGTGAAAGAGTGGTGTGTTTCGAGAAATAGATCATTGGCGTCCTTATGAATACCCTGCCTCCGGGTCAGTCATGAGGACAGCACAAACCCAGCCGCTTCCCGCATACCGAAAAAAAAGAGACAATCTAGCGAGGGCGGCAGCTGTGTGTCCTCTCAGCCCGGATAGTGAATATTCCAGCTACGCGTCCATCCTCTGGCCCTTTTCACCCCACCGCGGACGTCGAATGCAAAGGAAGCAAAACACCCCACCTACCCTCTCACCGTCAAACCATTCCTCAACCTCAAAATAACCACAGATCCAACATCCATTTCATTCATAAAAGCCCAATTCCATTACATGACCGCACAATTCTTCCCCATCCTCCAATAAGCCTCCAAATACCCCTCATCCTCATCCCCATTAACAACTCCCAACTTCCGACTCACACCCTTCACGCCAAGCCTTTGTTCCCCAACCCCATGCCACCACCTCAAAACCTGCCGTCCCACCTCGTCTCTTCGAATCTCCCATTTGCCACCACTAACCTCCACCTCAGCCTTCGGGAAATGTACCCGAGGCAACAGCACCTCAGTCGGAGCCTCCTGCTCCGTAGCCTTCGAAGCCTCAAGTTCGAGATGAAAGGTCGCAGTCTTCAAATCAAACCCATAAGAAGAAATTGTCCCATTAACAGCCACGGGAACAGGACGCACATAAGCCTCCGCGGCGCGATATCCGATTCCTTTGCCTTCACCAGCAGTAGTGGAAGAACTCATATCTTCGACGCTGAGAGTCTTCTGCAAGCTCGCCGGCGTAACCACTTCCTCCTCAGCCTCAATCTCCTTGTCGTCCCGCGAGTAAATACTCAAATCCTCTCCATTCCACTGATCTCCCCATTCATGCGTATTATCAGCAGTATACACCCACCATGTACATCCTTGAGCTCCACTCCCCTCCACAGCAAAGAAATTAGCATCCACCGCAGCGATTTGACTGCCGTAGTCCCCTGTCGAGTACGCCTTCTGATTATCCATATCGTACGGTATGCCGATCTCGGTGTAAAGACTTGGATGCACGCCCATATTCTCGATTCCTTCGCCAATGATTCGACTCAGCTGATCTTTGAAACAGTTCCTGATCGCAGTTTCTCCCAGTTTAATCGCAAACGCAGGGGAACTGTACCTCCCGCGAAGCACGCCCAGGACGTCAATATTCCAGACTTTATTCCATTTTTTCGTGATCAAGGTAATTCCATCGTAGAAATGGGAGGCGAAGATTAGGTTCGGGTCATCGCCTTCTGGTGTTCCTTTTATTGAGGGCGGGATCTCGAAGGGTTGGGGTTGGATTAAGAGGAAAGATTCTGGCCATATGGAACGTATGGAGTGGGAGTACAGTTTGTAGTAGGACATGAAATTTTCGTCGGTCCAGATTTTGTGCGTGAGAGTCTCGCCTGTTGAGGGACGGCGGGTGAAGTATTGAGGTTTCAGTAGTTTGTCTGAGGAAGGATCCCAAATACCGTGTTGAGCCCATATACATTCTCCCAATTTCCAAGAAGAGGAGCGTTTCCAGCCGTAGGTGCTGTCGTCCCAGGAAGAAGGATCTAGCCATGCAGAAACACCTTTTGGATCAACGAGTTGCGTCCCGCTTTTGTAAGGACCAAAAGAACCAAAGTCCCAGGTCTCGATTTCTATGGCTCGACCTGAACCTGTGAGCATGGCTTGGAAAGCTGTTGGGGTGGTGGTTTTGCGGAGATTTTGTTCCTTGGGGATTTTGGAGAGGTCGGGGTGGCCGAAGTAGCCTCTGTTGGGTTCATTTACGCTCTCCCAACCGATTACGCATTCTCCTTCTAGATCTCCGGCTTCGTGGATTTTTCTTGCGAGGTATGCGCAGGCGTCCACAAAGTGCTGTTGGAGGTAGTCTTGGATGTTGACGCCGTCAATCACACACTTGGGCGCGAACTCCTTGCCGGCGAAGAAGAGGGTGAAGATGGTTTGGACTGCCAATCGAGAGTAATTCGTTGCCCACACCATTTTGGGGTATTTTGCTGGGTTCGCCCAGGTGTTCTGCACCAGACTCGCTTCATTTGCTACAAACTTTGTGGGATCGAGACCGCAGGCGTAGATGGTCCACATGGGAGCTCCACTGCCTCCGGTGAATCTACTCCAGACATCCTGATGAGGATCCATAAACACGTAGAATCCATACTCTTTTGCTATTCTCAACGTCTCAATGGTGTGTTGTACAAACGCCTCGTCGTATTTCCGGGGACCGGCGTGCTCGATGGCTTCCCACGTGAAAATGTAGCGGATCGTGTTGAATCCCCATGATCGTAGTCGGGCGAAGTGAGTGTGGGAGTCTTGGAGGGAGAAAGGGCGGGCCGTGAAGGAGACATCGTCGCCGGCGAAGAAGTGGGCGGGTTCGTGCGAGGGAATGTCGGGGGTTGACGGCAGTTTGCTGTCGCCGGACACGTTGATGCCGTGGAGCGTTACTTGCCGGTTGGCGGTGTCGCGGAAGGTGGCGCCGTCGATGCGGAGGCGGTGGGAGGGCATCTTAGAGGGTGGAGACGAGTATTTGTGAGTGTTATGCCATGTGCCAGGGCGATGGTTCAATCGATATATGGAAGCCTGCCCTGTCTTCTCTTTCGGAGTTGCGATTCAGGTGGCTTGCGGGGCGATACAATGCGTCACCAGACGATGTGCTGCGGGAGAGAATGTGGTCAATCTGTTTCACCCGTGTCTGTCGTTGGTCTCTTCAGTGAAAGTAGTAGGTCTTAGGTCTTAGGTCTTGTAGGTGCACAATATCGATATCATCAACATGAATCTTTCTTGCTTGTGTTGAGGTCGAGGCACGTCACCGAAGCTTCGAGGGCGCCACTCACACTCCTCCACACTCCGCGCGTTGATCCCTGCTGCCATGTACGAGCTACGCGAGCGAGGCTGAGGTCTAGATGCAATGGAAGGTATGTCTAGATCTTCTGATTGTATAAACCAAAGAAACAGCAACGCTAAGCAAGGCTTCTATTGGTATATCTGCTGAGGTATATGGACACAAGAATAGCCATACTATACTGGTCGTTGAACAACAGTCGAGGGTTGGTGGCAGACCGTCCCTATCTCCCTGTGAAGTTACCTATTGTAGTCAACAAAGACTGACCAATGCTACCTCCTATCAATTGGTTGAAAGCACTGTAAGATATCCAAGACTGTAAGTGCATGTCGATGAACCGATTTTGCTTACTTCGAATCCAACAACGATTGATGTTCTTGAATTCATGTTGTTCGGTTGATTCACATGCAAAGGCCGGGCGGAACGCTCCGACCTCGTGGCTGAAAGTGGACCCTTGCAATTGGTGCCGCGTTGGTCGATGGTCGTTGGCTGGGGCTTTGGCCACCTTTCAGCTTCACAATCGCAACACATCTCCTACTTTCTTTCCCCTTCCATCTCACCACTTCTAGCAACAACATAAACACTTTGTTGCCGGCGACGATGATACTCCGGCCACTTGCAATCGGCGCCCTGTGCTTCTCCGTCGCCAACGCCCTCGCCCCTTCGGAGATTCCCAGCGACACGCCCGTCTCGCAGCTCATTGCTTCCGCCAACGCACATCTCTCTCAAGGCAAAGCCCACGACGCTCTCACATACTTCGACGTAGCAATCGCCAAGGACCCGTCCAACTACCTGACAATCTTCAAACGAGGAGCAACATATCTGTCCCTCGGCAAGAATGCTCAGGCCAGCCGTGACTTCGACCAAGTGCTGGTCTTGAAGCCTGGCTTTGAAGGAGCTCTCACCCAGCGAGCACGAATCAAGGGCCGCAATGCCGACTGGGAGGGTGCGAAGAAGGACTATGCTGCGGCAAAGAAGCAGGAATCGCAAGACTGGGCCGATTTGGAGGAATCTCAAGCTGCAGCTGCCCTCTCTGCTGATGCTGAAAAGCGCGGGGATTGGGAGAGCTGTGTGACGCAGGCTGGTACTGCCATCCTCGTCGCCAACACTGCTCTTGAACTCCGCCAGCGTCGTGCGCGCTGTAGATTTGAAAAGGGCGAGATTCCCGAGGGCATTGCAGATCTCCAACATGTCCTCCAAATCAACCCATCCCTCACGGAGCCTTCCCTCAAAATCGCGGCAATGACCTTCTTCTCCCTCGCGGAACCCGAAAAGGGCATCACGGCAATCAGCAAATGCCTCCACAACGACCCCGACAACAAAGCCTGCGCCAAACTGCGCAAATCCCTCAAAGCGATCGAACGCACTCTCAAAAAGTACAACACAGCCATCTCCAAACGCCAATACGCCACCGCCGTCAAACTTCTCGTCCCTCAATCCGAAGACGAACCCGGTCTCCTCGCAGAAGTCAAAGAAGAATCCGCCGCCCATCGCGCAGCAGGCTACATAGACCCCCACGCCACCGAGGGTCTCTACGCACAACTCGTAGAAGCTACCTGTGAAGCCTATACCGAAATGAACAATCTCAAAAAATCCCCTCCATACTGCGATGAAGCGTTAACCTACAACCCAACTTCCCTCCCGGCGTTATTGAACAAAGCCCAACGACAGCTCGAAGCAGACGAATACGAACCCTGCATCAACACCCTCAATTCCGCAAAAGAGCATCACGGCACGGGTCACCAAAACATTAACGACCTCCTCAACAAAGCCCACACTCTCCTCAAGAGAAGCAAAACAAAAGACTACTACAAAGTCCTCGGTCTCTCCCGCGACGCAGACGACAGAGAAATTAAACGCGCATGGCGGAAATTGACGATTGTGAACCATCCCGACAAAGCAGCAAAGCAAGGAATCAGTCAAGAGGAGGCGCAGAAGAAAATGGCGGCTATTAATGAGGCTTATGAGGTGCTGGGAGATCCGGAATTAAAGGAGAGGTTCGATAGGGGAGATGATCCTAATGATCCGCAGGGAGGAGGGTCGCAGCAGGGAAGTCCTTTTGGGTTTGGGGCTGGAGGGCAGCCGGTCTTCTTTCAGCAGAGGGGTGGTGGTGGAGGAGGAGGAGGCGCGCATTTCAAGTTCAGCGGTGGTGGATTTCCGGGCGGGTTCCCGTTCGGTTGAAAGAGTGGTGGATGAAAGCTGCGTTAATGGCGTTTTCAGGAGGGTGGATATCCTGTCTCGTAGAAACAGTATTCTGCGTTTTTATTCTGGACATATTTCCGCCTTCTTGCCGCGTCGCCATGGCGGCCTCGTTGGTGAATGGCTCATTACTTTCCCGGATACATCGACATGGTGTTCGCCTGAGAACATGCATCGCTGTCACGCGTACATCTTCTCATGGTTGTTGTTGTCCATAGACGACGCCAAATAGCCTTTTAAGGACAGTTTCATTCGGACGTCATTAGTATCGTCTCATGCGCGATCATGTCTCTAGGATCCATCTTATGTTCGACCATTCTGAATCGTTGTAGTTGATAGACGTCGCTATACCTTGTCGACCGTTTATTGTCCATTCTAAAAGTGTTCTTGAGCTTTGCGCCTTCTACCCTCTACCCTCTGTTTTTCTTGTCAATCTTGTCAACACCACACCACTTTCCTTGTCCGTCTCGCATTCGACGGCTCTTCCAGACACACCTTTGAGAAGATTGACATGTGACAGAGTGATCTCCGGATGGTTTATCCTACTGCCTAAAAGAAAACAGACCTCGGCACAAAAACAAAGCTCGTTCTCGCATTCGGCGGCCAAGATGCAGCACACATCAGCACATTTCACGGCTTACCCCGTACGACCTCGCAGACATTTGACAAAAGCCACAACTTCACTGGCCGGAGCGCCTACCGACGCAGGAACGGCAAGAACAGAAAATGGGTGCCTGAAACGAAACTGGGCCCAGCCGAGCCAGCCTTACATCGAGAATCTTGCTTTTCCCCTTTGGGCACAGAGGGCGAGAACGTTGTGGGGTTGACATCATATTGAGAGGCCAAGAAGGGTATGGATCAGCGGCGTTCTTTGACGACGCCATGGAAATTGGGGATGGGAGGAGAAGTATATCAATGGGAGTGGCTTGTTTTTCTCTGATGATCCTTCTCCGCAAGTACTCCACAGATTGAAGGCATCGCCAGACTACCGGCGACGACGACACCATGTCCATGGACGGCGGCAACATGGCTGGCTTACCAGCGCCTCTATTCCTCCTCCTCGCGACGGCGGTGGAGTCTGCTCTCATTGTGAAGTTGCTCCCGCAATACCTTCCTGAGCATCCTCTTCTTTGGGTGTTTGTGCGGTTGATTGGGTTGAACATTGCGCTGTATGCTTTCTTCAAGATTACGATTTACCCGAGACTGTTTTCGCCTTTGAGGCATTTGCCTACGCCTTCTGTAAGTGGAGTCTTGGGCAAGGAGCGAAATTCCATGAAGCTGACGAGTTCTGTAGGGCGGCAGATTGTTTCTTGGACATGGGTTGACTACTTTCGAACGACCATCAGGCGTCAGTCCGCTCAAATGGATGAAGGAGATCCCAAATGATGGACTTATACATTTCCGGGGTTTCTTCAACTCCCCAAGATTGATTGTGACGGACCCAAAGATTCTAGGAGAGATTCTGGTCACGAAGTGCTATGATTTTGAGAAGCCGAAGCCTCTAAGGAATTTCCTGCGCAAGGTACTTGGAGATGGCCTGATCGTTGTTGAGGGCGACCACCACAAATTCCTCCGAAAGAACCTCATGCCGGTCTTCGGCTACCGACACATCAAAAACTTGTACCCGATCTTTTGGCAAAAGTCAGTCCAATTGATGCAGGGCATGGCGCAAGAGATCGCCGAGGGACCAACCCAACAAGCAGGCGACTCCAAGGAAGCTAGCACTGTCGTCGAGGTCAACCACTGGGCAACAAAAGTCACCGTAGACATCATCGGCCTCGCAGCAATGGGCAAAGACTTTCAAACCCTTAAAAACAGCACCGACCCTCTCGTCGAAGTCTACGAAGAACTCCTCGAGCCAACAGTCGAAAAACAGATCTACTTCGTCTGCCAAATGCTCTTTCCTCAAAAAATAATCTCCAAACTCCCCTGGAAGATCAACGAACGTCAAGGTCACATCCTCCACACCCTCAACTCCGTAACCTCTGGTCTAGTCGCGGACAAAAAAGCCTCCATCAAAACCGAGCCCGAATCCCACAAAGACATCCTCTCAATCTGCTTGCGCTCAGACAACTTCTCAGACCCACAACTCGTAGACCAACTCCTCACCTTCCTAGCCGCAGGCCACGAAACCACATCCTCGGCTCTAACATGGACAACCTACCTCCTAGCCACCCACCCCGAAATCCAAAAATCTGTCCGAGCAGAGATCCGAGCCGCAATCCCGTCCCCCAATGAACCCCTCTCAGAAGACTTTGACCTAGCCGTAACTCTTGAGTCCCTGCCCGTCCTTAACGGAATCTGCAACGAAGCGCTCCGCTTATACCCCACAGTCCCCCTTACAGTGCGCGAATCCGTCAATCCCACCACCCTCGGCACACAAGCCATCCCCGTCGGAACCCAAATCATGCTTGTCCCCTACGCCATCAACCGCAACCCAGCATTCTGGGGTCAGGACGCCGAATCCTTCAACCCCGAGCGCTGGATTGACACCGACGAGAAAACTGGGGAGAGGAGACCGAATAATTCTGGAGGTGCTCCAAGTAATTATGCGAATTTGACCTTTTTGCATGGGCCAAGAAGCTGTATTGGGCAGGGGTTTGCGAAGGCTGAGTTGAGGTGTTTGGTTGCTGCTGTTGTGGGGACGTTTGGGGTGGAGATGGCGGATCCTACAGAGGTTGTTGTGCCGGCTGGGGTTATTACTACTAAGCCAAAGAATGGGATGCATTTGAGGATGAGGCCTATTTCAGGGTGGTAGTGTTGTGGTATTTTGGGTAGGCGTGTTGAATTTGGAGGAGATTGCACAGATATACCCGGAACATGGCTCTTGGCTTGTGATATATGATGATATTGAAATGTTATTGATCATCCCCTTTCCTTTCTCTCGCTTTTTTCCGTCTTATCTTGTTTGATCCTCATTCGATACTTCCCCGGGCAAGGTATGGACACTTGAGCCAAGATACCATACCTATACCTGCTTACATCTGTCTGCCGATCGTTGAACGTGGTTGCATGCTGCAAAAGTATCATCACACCGCTCTATGTTTGCAACAACTTTCTGTCAGCTTCCTGGGAGGGCAAAGCAAGCACGATGAACCCAAAGAAGAGCCACCAACTCTTACTTGCGACGACGTCTTTCGATTCAGGGACCAATCTTCCATGAGAGGCAATTGCAAGCTCACCTTGATGGAACGTTCAGAACACCGCTCCCGGTTTTCCCCATGCATACCATCACTCATTAGCACTACACGGCCAAAAGTCACGCACGTTGCATTGATCTTTCACAGAAGTCTAATCCAGTATTGACCAGTTATTTGCTCGACGGATTCACTCACTTACTTTCGGCAGGCATGTTTGCCGTCCCGGATTTGCCCGACAGTGCGGGGAGATATTCGCTCTCAATGTCTCACAACACCAGTCTCTATGACAGCAGTTCTTCGCTGCTGGCGAGGCATTGCATTGCTTGCTGTCACCTCTTTTGCTCGTTAGCTTGGACTTGCTCTCACACTTTGAAGCTGCTAAAGTCATTGTGCCAACGAGTCTATTTCCATCATGGTGCCCGATCTAAACAGAAGATATAAAACAGGAACGAAGCACGTCGTCCAGTGGCTCGCGAATGCAGCTCTTCAACAAGGCAGCGAAGACAGTATTATCTCTATCCTTCCGGCTCTCGCAGAGGGATCCGCGAAGCTCTCGACTCAAAATCTTGTCGATCTTTCGAAGATACTCGTCCAAGGAGCTGCAACGAATAGGTTGGCACCCGAGGGCATAGGAGATACAATACTTGTTCTTGGAGATGTTATCGCTGGCCGGCGGGAATGTGCAGATTGGTATTCACATAAGCCTACTTCTGGTCGAGGTTCATTTCGAGATGACCAGACTCACAAGCACTTCATTGGGGTTCTACAGCATGTCCTTGGCCACCTCAAAGATACTGTTCGACATAGCAAGCATCCGGATGCAACGGGTGGAGAACAAGAAGAAGCATCGCCGCGACGGAAACTGGTCAATGTCTACCAAGCTTTGTTTGTTGAAGAGCCTCAAATTGAGCTTGCCTCTGAAGTGGCTCGGGAGAAGAAGCGGGAGCCTTCCAAGGTTCCTGTCAAGGTGGAGTTGGAAAGTGACGGAGCGGAGAAAGAATTCGAGTTGTGGTGTTTCTTGAGAGAATGCTACAACATCCGCAACTTTGTAAGGGATACATGGTTGAGGCAGCAGAGAGGGGACATCAGCGTTGACAATGCTTCTCAAGTGAGTATTTTTGAAAATGGCCGTATGTTGGTACTTCTTGGCTGACATCTCCACAGGTAACAACTGGTGCTCTTTGGCTATTGAATGTCAGTGCCGAGGATCTGACCTCTCGCCTCCCTGAGTTCTCCGACTTTGGCAACGTAGCAGAATATCTACAGATTGTATCAGTCTCTAGCGGATCGAACTTGGAATCGTTCGATTGCAATTCTGCTGGACTTCGACGTGACTCTCTAGTTTCTGACGAAGACCGAGGCCTAGATCCCTCTGACCTTCTCTGCGTTCGGGCTTTTACTGGATTAAGTCTCCTGAAGCACAGCTTGACAGAGTGTACGAACTCCTCAACAAACGTCTTCGATACGATCCTTCACCTGCGAGCTACCCATCCACTGTTCGAAGACGTCTTGCGATCACTGCCCGAGATCGCTGCACTGGGCAAAGACATTCAAAAACAGCCAGATACAGCTCATGCGGACCCCTTCACGGCATTGCTTGCTCGCTATCTGCAAGATCTCCCAGCAGAGCTCCCACTAAGTCTGGTCATGGCTTTTCAGCTACACATGGACCTGCACGAAGCAGTGTCGACTAAGACGAGGGATCACAGCGGCCGCATGAAGACGATATTTAATGTCATTACAACGGACTTGGAGAGATATCACAAAGCCGCTTTGGCTTTGCCATATGCGTCTAGACTGGAGAAAGACTTTCTACGCTCAGATGAGAGGGACGAGATATTGACATCGATCTTGCGGTGTAACAATGCACTGAATTCCACGATCACTGGAATGAGGAGCCCTTCTGCACTATACGAGCGATTTCCAGCTCTGGTAGGACATATCGGCTGGACACTCGCCCAGCTCAAACACCGCGATGGTATCGACATGTGTAATCTTGACACACTCATGATATCCATGATCCATTTGTACCGGGCATGTCGCAAGGCAGGTATCATGAAGTCTTGGGCCGATTTGGACTTTGTGATTTCGCAACAAGACCAGAAAGCATTCAAGGTCGAGCTTGCAGGAAACGCCAGTTCACAACCAATGCTTCATGCAGCCAAATGCTTTGGCATTCTGCTAGGAGCCAATCGTATGGAACACAACAAGTCTCGTCGAAAGTCTCTCGGGCAGGATAGTAGAGCCAAGCTGCCCGGTCTCGCATTCATCCTGAATCGAATGCCCAAGTTCAAGACAGCTTCAGAATTTGATGATACAATGGCGCAATGCATCGAGCTGAACGGTGGAGTGCAAAACCAAGTCATGCGAACGGCTCTCTATCACTATGCAGACAAAGTGATCTCTTCGGAACCTGAGATCAATGAAGATGGAGAGCCGACGCGCTTGCTTTCCTCAGTCCAGGTCCTGAGAGTTCTGCGAAGAGGTCTCACAAGAGAGGAAATGGGACTCCAATTCGACTATCACGGATTTCTTGCTACGGTATACCAGATATTTGCAGACATTCAACGCCTATGGTCGTCTCGTAGCCCATCTGTACCGCCGCAAGGTTGTCTTCCACACGAACTCGTCGACGAGATTCTCTGGGATGCCGCTGCGGCTGAGAAATCTAAGCGGCCGTCATTGGCTTTAAACATTGCAGCGGTTGTTTTGAACAATGCCATACCGCAGATTGGCAACGTAAAGCTGCGGAAAGCAGAATGGTGTTGTACAGGACATTCCGAGGGGGAATCAAACAGATTGCGGTCTTCCACGCTCGAGAGAGTACCAACACAATCAAAGAATGACAAGACCAGCATGGAGGACGCCTTCGCTGGCATGAGAGTCACTATGAAAGGAACTCAGCTGGATATCAAGTCTCCAATCATAACAAAGGCGGAGAGTGATTGGAGGTCAGAAACACAGAAGTTGATTAGTGAAAAGGCTAGGATGATTTCGTCGGGTGCTGGTGCTGAAGAGATGGCTGCGTGGGAGGCCAAGATGGCGGCTAGGAAGAAGGAGTTGGCGGATTTGCTGGGGAAGTTTATGGGTGGTAATGGGATCTAGTCAGTAGTTGGAGGATAGCATTGGAAGGCTTCGAATAATTGCAATGTATGCTGATGTGCTGATTGAGAAAATCTCCTTCATACAGGATCTTTGCACCCGAAAGCTCCGTAATGCAGAACTCTGGTATAGTTGTTACAAATCGAGGAGGTTGGACAATTATAGCAAACCGTTGGGCGGATACCAAGGTTTGGCGCGAGGAGGCTTGGCGAACGTTGAGTGAATCTTTGGTCGTGGCTTGCACGTGGCTGGGCTGGGCCCCTTGAGCCCAGGATACCTTGTCGAAGAATATAAGACATGCTTGCAACTCCACGACTTGCACGACAAGTAAGCCTGTCAAGACCACTGTTGACTCAGACAGACGCGCAAGCTACAAAAATAAATTCACCATACCCCTCTTTGATTCGAGAAGCTTTGAAGACATACCTTAGCAATCATGTTCTCTCTTCCCATTCCTCAAATTCTTGTCAGTTTACATAACGATAATCCTTCTTCTACGCCGCAGAACTTTGGAGCGAGAATTGCTTCAACGCTACAGTGAGTGTTCCTGTGTGGTGGATGTTGAAAGGAAGCTTTCGCTGACTTACTTTGCAATAGAAAAATGGGAAACAATGCTTCCGCAGCCGTTGACGAACTCTCGGACGAACTTGCAGCTTTACTAGACGCTACATCCATTACATCCACATCCACCAGAGACGAACTCTACTCTTTCTTCGACGATGGATTCGACGATGATGCAGAGGAAATTCCAGGAGCATCTGGTGCCAGAACTCCTGCCCCTACTGAGACTTTTCCGGAAGGATACTTCGCCCTTCCGATTCATCCCTCAAATTCCAAGCCGGCGCTGTTCTCTCCAAGTCGACAAATGATGAACTCTCTTGGAGCAAGTTCACAGATGAAGATGACGAGCTGGAAGGAATGTCAGCAATATTCCCGTGTGCCTGACATGGTTGATGAGGGATACTGCTCGTCTGAGTCCTCGGACCTTGAGATGGATATTGGGGATGAGGAGGAGAAGGAGGCTTTGTTGCCTGCTAAAAGATTCTCATGGAGAGCATCAAGTCCTGAGAGGTGTTCTTTGCTGTACTGGGAGAAGTGATGGACATCCTGTTGCTGGACGATTGGATTGTGGATAAGAGAAAAGGTAAACGCGGCTGCTTGGGAATCATGGATTGGCGTATTGGTGGGCGTACGGGTAAACTGCGACTGAATAGTGGAGATCAAGAGAGATAACTTATGAATGAACGAACGACATGATGACGACCAATTCGCATATGGTTTCTCGCCGAAGCTCAATGATAGCACAAACATCTGCTGGCTGTCAAGGACGCCATATGCATACCTGGAATCCTCAGTTCAAATCATCTTCGCGCAGCGACAAGCACTGATAGTCTGCCCACTGACCCACCGACAAGGCTCACGGCGGTCTCCGAAGTCTTCGAAATGAGGCTCTATACTGTGGTAGGAGGAAGCTGCGTGTTATTGTTGTCTTGTTGTTATTGTTGTTGTTATGCTACCATGTAGAAGCTGGACCCTCGGACGTAGTCATAGACAGCCACGGACCCAGCTCCGCGGCAGCTCCATGGCATTCTTTCGACGTCACACGCATTCGGTCTCACATCAAGCTGACAATATCAGGGCCAGTCATGTAACAAATCAGCATGTTTCCTGGCGACCTTAACCCCGTGACAGTGAAGTAGCCGGCATGAAGCTCTCCATTCTGCCTTTCGTGGCTTTGGCTTCTGCCTTTAGTTCTACGGAGCAGCAGACACCACTGCAAGACTCCAACCACCACAAGGCCTTCAACATCGCCATCATCGGTGCTGGCGCCGCTGGATCGTCGACGGCCTACCACATCAACAAATTCGCAAACTCCTCCTCCTCACCAATCAACATCTCCATCTTTGAACGGAATCACTACATTGGCGGCCGATCAACCACCGTCTCCACCTATAACTCCTCCTCTCAGCCCGTCGAGCTGGGCGCCAGCATCTTCGTTTCGGTCAACAAGATCCTCGCCTCAGCCGTCGCAGAGTTCAATCTCTCTACATCGACAATTCAAGAAACACGTCGTCTCGAATCGATCCCCGGACCCTCTCTTGCAATCTGGGATGGTCAGAAGATTGTCCTCACGCAGTATGGCGGCTACTGGGACTATGCACGCTTGTGGTGGCGCTATGGAACCACACCGCTCAAAACGTTGAATCTGATGAAGAAGACCGTCGGAAAGTTTCTACAGATGTACGAGGAGCCAGTCTTTCCTTGGAAACAAGGACTGAGCGAGGCCGCTCAGGTGGTGGGCTTGACGGCTGTGACCGCAGCTACGGGCGAGCAGTACATCCGGGAGAATGGGATCCAGGGTGCTTTCGCGAGAGAGGTTGTACAGGCTGCTACCAGAGTCAACTATGCGCAAAACTTGGGTGCAATTCATGGGTTGGAGGCTATGGTAAGCATGGCTGCAGACGGAGCAATGGCTGTGGAGGGAGGAAACTGGAGAATCTTTGAATATATGGTGCGAGATTCCGGCGCAGACCTCAGGCTGGCAACCTCCGTCATCGCGATTGAGAAGGTGAAGAACGGCACCTTCTTGCTGAGCTATGGTGATAACGAGGGCCAGCAGCTTTTCGATGCTGTAGTCGTGGCGAGCCCATGGCAGTATGCTGGTATCGATGTTTCCTCTCTGGGCCTGGATCGTGAGCCGGATACTGTGCCTTATGTCGAACTTCATGTTACGCTCTTCACCTCACCGCATCTGCTCTCTCCGGCTTTCTTCAATCTGGCTCCTGGTGAGCCCGCACCGCAGGTCGTTCTAACCACTCTTCCCGAAGGAGAACCTCCGAAAAGAGGTTCTGAGGGTGTTGGTAGTCCAGGCTTCTTCAGCATCTCCCTTCTACGTCCTACGACGAATCCTGAGACGGGCGCTGAGGAATACCTGTACAAGATATTCTCGCCAGAACCTGTGAATGCGACATTTCTAGCAAGTCTGCTGGGTGTACAAGACAGATCTGAGAGTGATCCAGATAAGGTTGACGAGAAGGATGTGACTTGGATCTATCGCAAAGTCTGGAATTCGTATCCCTACGAGTACCCGAGGGTTACTTTTGAGGATGCTGAAGTTGCCGAGAACTTTTGGTACACGGGTGGCATGGATTCGTTCATCTCGACAATGGAGACGAATGCGCTCATGGGAATGAACGTGGCACGGCTACTGGTGGATCAGTGGGGTTCAAAGAAGGATGCTGTGGTGATGTCGGAGGATGAGCTTGTTCCTCATGGCGACCTGTGGTGAGCCAGGAAAGAGATATCTTTGCGTCTCGTAGCAACAGCAGCATGAATCTGAAGCTGTTTCGGATACGACAGCATTATGTCGAGACTAGACGCCGAACTCGATTCATATCATGAGATATTGTCTTCTGCATGACAGTTGCAGCTCTCTGCTGAAGCTGAAGTCCCAGATTGCATGTGGGCATATAATGCATGTGAACGCCAAGTTGCCAGCGTTTGACCAGCAGCTCTTAGCTGGTACTCCCAGGTGACTAGCACGCCTCTTCTGCGGTCGACTTCCCGATGTTTCCAGGCCAACTACCACTTTGATTTGTGTTGGATCTTAGGCTTTACCTATCTGCCACTCGTAACGAGTCAAGCTTGCGTTCCCATCATGGCTCCTCGCCGAAAGCAAAGTTCGTTTGCCCTTCCACACAACGCTCGCAAGAAGACCACCTCCGTGACTCCACCGCCCAGAAAGCGCGAGCGCGCATCATCCTGGAACCATGGCAAAGAGGAAAAGCCAACTCTCGTGGAGCTGCCTGCAGAGGTTAGGAACATCAGTAAGTTCCCGCTCGCATTCATTACAAACTCTCTGGGCATCACAAGGGAATACACAATCGACAATGCTTCGATGTCAGAACAGATTAGCAGTGACTTGCCGGCATGAGAGAACTGACATGACATTCTAGTCTACACCTACGCCCTTTGCAAGACCAAGAAGATCACCATCTACAAGACCGGCCAAAGACAGATCAAAGGCAATTCAGACTCTATCTCTCCAAATCTCCTGAGGACCTGCAAGATGATCCACCGCGAAGCCCGGCCCATCCTTTACAGCGAGAACCACTTCATCATACCTTCAATCCACCTAAAAGCCTTCCTCCACATCATCCGCTTCTCAACCCGTCATCTCGCAAACATCACCTTCGAGCTCAACGATCTGGCCTACTCAGGGGATCGAGACAAGAGATGGCACAACGCTTTTGTTCTGCTCCAGAGACTCAACGGACTTCGAGAGCTGAAAGTTCGCTTATATGTTCACGCAGACTATCTGGATCACGAATTGATGGCACGCGAATTGTTGCCGATTGTGGCGAACATGAAAGAGGCTCGCTTGATGGAGAAAATGGCCTGGACTGGAAAGAGCCTGGCGGAAGCTCTTACGTTCTCCGTGCAAGTCAAGCCCGCTAATACACGTTGGCTCCGCCACCCACTCAAGGCAGAGCGTGAGACACTTGCGCAGAATTTTGGGCTTGACGTTCTGGCATTATTGGGGCAAGACATATGCCAGTAGACTTATCGTTCTCATCTGGTGGCATAACAGGTCAGGAGCTTTCTTTAAAAAGATATGTAGCTGATGATGATACCGGTACGTTCATGTGAATGCCAAGTCATCTTGTCTCATACCCTGCAAATTCGAGAGTTTTAGATTCGCACACGGAGCTTCCGGTTGGAACCTTCAGTCGAAGACAAATCACGGAAAGACACATAGCGTCCGATCAAGCTGATGTAGACTTCTCGTGTCGTCCAAACTAGACTGATCTTCACCAAGAACACACATGGACCAAAAAGGAGCTTACAACGCTCTCAGATAGAATCTGCATATGTCGCGGGCTGCTATCTGCAAGCTGGTATACCCAAAACGCCGTAAGAATGCTTGCAACCGCGTAATCATCTTAACATCCCATTTCCATACATTTCAAGTCCCAGCGTCCGGAACTTCTTCAACCTGCACCTCCTTTGGAACAGGTTGCCTGCTCGAACCTTCTTCCTGGGCCTCGGGTGCCGCCGGCACTTCCGGCGCTTGGTTACTGCGGGCCTCTTCGTCGAAACTCCAGCTACCTTCATCAGCACTCCACGGCGCCTGGTTCTCATTTTGCGCATGCGCTAGTGCTTGCGCAGCAGATGACGAAGCGCTGGCTGTTGACTCGGGCTGACTGGCAGGCGCTGCCGCGGGAGCGGCGTCTACTGGTTGCAGTTGGATAGTCTCGGCTGCGTTGGCCGTGGTAGCGGTAGGAACTGAAGTTTCGGTAGAGGTAGGTGCAGCATCTGCCGCGATGAACAACGGAGAGCCTTGCTCATCGGTAGGACCTGCGTTACCAGCAGCTACCGCGCTGTTTGCTGGAGGAGTCTCGTTGCTGGGTCCTGGATTGCCTTCTGCTACAGTGTTACGCGGTGCTGAAATGGGGGCTTCGGAACCGACAGGAGCAGGAACAGACATAGCCTGAGTAGGCAGCGCAGTAGACCCGTCCTGAATAGTACCGGCCCGTCTCAAAGGCATCACTGACCATCCTTCTGGAATAGTAACTCCCTCTGGCAAGTGCTCGTGTCCGACTCCATATTGCTGCATCGGATTCCCGGTGAGCTGCTCATGAAGAGGCGCCATACCGAAACCTACAGGCATGTCAGGCATATGCACAACGCCCTGCCTAGGAGCGCCATGGGTGCCGACAGGTTGTTGTGCTGGTATCAGTTGTGCTCGCAGTCTCGCAAGCTCTGCTTCCATCGCTCGTAAATGCGCCAACTGTTGCTGTTCGATGTTCAAGTTGTAAGCTTCCTGCATGATGCGCTGCTCGACCTGCATGAGTTGGATGTTCAATGGCACAGCTGCTCTACGGCCGGGTGCTGCTCCAAACACAGGCTGCCCACCGGCTGCTGCCGGAACTGCTCCTTGGTGGTTGTTAGCACCGGCAGGCGCGTTTTGGTTTGCCGCACCATTAGGATTCTCGATCTCGTTGAGGATGTTGCGCATTTGTTCGTTGGGCGCGTTGAGCAAAGCTACACGAAGAGGCCCGAGGTTGAACATTCGACCACGAGGTGCTCTCGGCGCTGGAGGCTGTCCAGCTTGTCCCGCCTGGCCTGGCTGTCCTCCTTGACCATGCTGTGCATTTCCCGCGCCTCCTGCAGCACCTGCTGGTGCAGTAGTACTCACAACCGGCCTGCGACAAGTCGGGCACACTTGCTGTCGCTCTAGCCAAGCTTTGAGACATCGTAAGTGCAAGATGTGTCCACAAGGCAGCTTCTTCGCCCGGAGACCCTCGTCTCGCTGCCGGGCTGGAGGTGGAGCTGCCGCTGCTTGTTGGCCGGCGGGTTGAGGTTCTGCTTGGGAATCTGGCTGCTCCCAAGCAACCATGTTTTCGCGACAAATAATACAGGAGTCTTCTCTGATTTCCTCTGTTGTGGCGTCGGGGTATCTCGTGTTCATCTCGCTGGTGGCTTTCCGGTATGCAATGAAGTCGCCCACTCGTTTGCTAAAGGAGGCGAAGGTCATGTAAACATCGCGCAAGATGTGCATAGGCAACCCGTTGAAGGTGATGCTGATCACAAAGAAGGTGATGTAGATGGTCAGCTTGATGAAGTCGGTCATCAGCTCCAATCCAAACAGATACCGTCTCTTCTCTTCCCAGCCCGGCACATTCACCTCGTTCTCGTCAACCTCAATTGGCTCCTCGGCCCTTGTCTCTGCTCCTGCAGTGCTCGCATCATTTTGCGTTTCTGCTGCTGCTGCCTCCGCCGCCCTTTCCGCCCGAATCTCGCTCTTGCGCAGCTCAATGGCTAATTGTGTCTGCTTCTTGACCACACCAGCCTCGAATACGCTCAACATGTACCGGCTGAGTGTGAAGAGGGAGCAAACAGCGAGAATGGCAAACTCAAAAGTGAAGATGACCATGATGCCCGGCCGTGGGTCTGCTATGACGCTCTCAACACAGAAGTGCAGCATCCAGATATCGAACAGTACGCTGACCACCAGGCTCGAAGATAGGCGTGCGTGGAACAGGCGTGGATTCGCGGGTGGTTGCTGCTCAAGGATATCGACACGGCCCTCTCCGATCCAGCCCCATACTTTGCCGGCGAGCAGCAGTACGAACATGGTCAAGAGCCAGCCGCCGACGTCCTCGCGGTAGGTGGGCATGGCCAGCAGCGTGTCGAGCACCGCATACCACGCCTTCTCCGACAGCTGCTCCATCTCTATTGGCCGTAGCGGGCCGTACAGTAGGCGCTGCAGCGCGTACATGAAGCCGCCGGCGCATATCAGCAGCAGATTGGTAAGGATGAGCAAGCATGCATTCGACTGCGAGAGGTAGACGGTCGCGCTGTAGAAGTTGGGTCGCTCGTGGAAAGCCTTGAGCAGGCACGCCGTCGCCGCTGCCGTGGAGGCGCCAGCGTAATAGGCGAGCCGCATGGTGGGCTGTGCTGTAGTCGCGATCCTGGTTATCGAAGCGTGGTGTTGCTGTTGTCCATGACCGTCAGTCAAGAGGTCTGGTTGTGAGTGTCGGATTGTTTGCAAGATGATGAGGCCAGCTTGACACCTGCAGCTTCCAAACAAGGTGACGTGTTTCCAGAATGGAACGTTTCGTCCAAGCTTTCGGCGCCCGGCAATCCTTCACTTCGTCTCCGTGCACTTCACCTGTCCTCCTAGGAGGTACCTCTTGCCTTCTTGATCATCCCATCGGCAGCACGGTCTCAAGCATGCTCACGCACCGGAACAGAAAGCTATATTGCCTCTATGTAGCACGCCTCTCGGTCGGGTGAGTCGCGGACCTTGGCTTTCCGCATCCAAAGGACATCGTCCATTGAAAGACCGCTGCCGATATGACTACGGAGTCATCTACCAATATCTCAATCCTGCCGAATTGAAGATGCGCAAGTTCACCGAACGACGATAAGACAGTCGGCCAGCCGTGTCGTTCGATTCCGTGTGTAACAGCAGATCTATCGAGCTCGTATCGGTTTGGCATGGCGACCATTTCGGAAGATTCGCAAATGCGTCTTTATGGACTGGGTGGATAGCTAGGGCAAGTATCAATTGCGAGGCTTGCGCGGGATACCGGATTCCAGAGCTGTCGATATGAGGAATTTACAATTCCAGGACTCTCTCGTTGGGGCATCTTTCACATTTGGCCGGCGACCGCGCTAATCCAAAGGCTTCTATTGACCAAAAGATATCGTCTCCATCAAGAGTATACACCTAAGACTTCATACTAACTTTGAGAAAGGAGGTTTTCGTGGGAAAATCCTAGCCGCCTCAAATCCATCTGCCAGCCACGAAGACTGCTATTGCCAATTTTCATTTTACCATAATTACTGGGCCAGACAAGTGTCCGTTTGATTGCGGGTAAGTCGGCATAGTGAGCTTTGTTGGTCTACTGTCTGAGTTTGCTTGGTTCGAGCCATTGCCCAACGGCGGATTGGTCGGAAAGCCGCGGTACCTGAATCTAGAGACCGCATTGGGCCAATGCTACTGTATGCACATTGAAGGAAGCGCGAGACAAGATTAATGCTTCATGTTACTTTCCAAACCTCCGCTGCTACCCATGGGTCTGCAGAAAACACATACATCTTCCACGGTAGATAGCCGTACTCATCGATCAGCCACCTTGCAGTACTATAAAAGGTACATAGTATACTGTCAATTCGACTCTTCTATCCTCACCCACCAAGAATTCTCCAACAAGGAATACCAATACTCATCCAACAAGATTGACCCGGGACAATTCCAAGTGAGTACTCTCACCTACCTATCATCGTGGCCACACCAAAGAATCAACCTCCAGGCTTGCTGACTAGTGCCAACAGATCATGAAGACTGCCACTGTACTGTCTGCGCTTGCTCTCACCACTGGCTGCTTGGCAAAAGCCCCTCCGGCTGACGAGGGCCATCTCCCTCTCATCAGTCGTGACCATGCCCCTCACATCTCCTGCAGAGGTTGCATGCAATATCCGCCATCGGAGTACGCGAACCAACTAGCCCCCCCCCCCAATGTCTTGAATATAAGCTGACCAGCCCACTATTAGGAACAACCCAACCGGCCCGCCGGACGTGTCGACTGCCTTCAAGAACGCCTGCGTTGCCTATTACTCTACCGGACACTGCGGCGACTTCCAGAACAACATCCTGCCTCCAGGCCAAGGAGGAATTGCCGGCGATGACCCCAACGGCGATGGTAGCGTTACTGACCTCGTCGCTCGATCGGAGGACCCCTTCCCCATCACCTGCGACATCTGCTGGAACCCTAACCTGTTCGGCAGGCACAGGGGCTGGCCGATGAAGCAGTACGAGCTGGACGCGTGCCAGGCATATCTGGATACGCCCGAAGCCTGTCCCGATAATAAGAAAATGGGCACAGTCATCACCGAGTTCACAAGACACGAGTATGGTGCACCGCCTCCAACTGATGCCGCTGGAAAGCGCGATGTGGCGCAGACTGTGGTCGCCGCTTCTGCTCAGGCTACGGGATCCGCTGTGGTCGACCTCAAATCAGGTGTTGTCACTTTCACCAAGGTGGTCAGAGAGACTGGTCCGCTCGATGCCGCGATCACGCAGGCTCCAGCATACTAATGCTGATTGTCGTCTGCGATATTTGTGGTCACCACATCAACGTCTGCGAGAACGGACATGGACGTCAGAGCAAAAGTGCTGTTACTTGGGAAAGCTAGTCGACGTGTGAGTCGAAGGTTGATGCGCTGCGGGGTGAGATCTTGATTAGATTTCTTCATAGTAACAAAAAATCATTTCGTCTCTGCGGGAAGTTCTTTTTCGTGCAGCCATCGAGTGACTTATGAATGAACGAAAAATGAGTGAGTAGCTTATGAATGAGTGACTTGTGAATGAGTGAATGAGTGAAATATGAGTGAGTGCATGTGAGTGAGGAATGAATAAATAGAAAATGAGTGACTAATGAATGAGTGAATAATGAATGGGTGACTTATGAATGAGTGATCAACGAACGAGTGGGTAATGAATGAGTGAATAATGAATGAGTGATTCAAGACTGGCCATTTGAATCGTCTCCCAATTCGAAGATGTCGTGCAAATACAGCCTCTTCACGCATCGGAAGTGAGTCCTGACCAAGTCGGGTCTGTTGCCTTGCCCTATCTCCTCCATTGATTTGGCTGCATACCCTGCTAGCCTGTAGACCTCTTAACGTTGTATTCCCCTCCGATGCGTCGAGAGGCTGTACACAACGACTTGAAGGGGTCAACTGTCTCCGTACAGACCGGTGGATATTTAGATCAGAGTTCGTTTGATGCCTGAATTGATGCCTCACCCTGATCTTTATCCACCGGTCTGAGGAATTTCGGCTAGATTCGTTACTTTTCACTATACCTAAACATTAACTTCAGCACCATACTATATATACATTAATTTTAAACGCGGATGTTATAGCGTACGTAATTACGAGTATATTAATCTACTTTTTATATTAATACGACGTTATATTATTAAGAAATAAATTATTTACGAAATCTACTCCGGAAGCTTTAGAAAGTTCTACGACTCCGGCTAGCTATACTAAACATCGTTATTTTTCGAACACCTTTAATTATCTATACGACACTTAGAGCTTAGTAATAAGGACCTTACGAGTAATATTTACGTAGTAGCTTTATAACTAGTTTATTCTAAAGTCCTATTTTAAGCCGGTCGACCTAGAGGATAGTAAGGTCGATATCTCCGATTCTTGATTTAAACATACGGCCTATCTTAAATCGACCTTACGATTAAGTCTATCCGTAAGTTTAAGTCTATACCGGTAAAGACTAGCGTTATGTTATTCGCTTTCGGAAGTCTACTAAATCCGTCTACTAAAAAGTACTAAATACTACTAAAAATCACCCTAGTATCGCTTTCGCTCCTCTTAAACATGTCTAGTAATAATAGTAATATAGTTTCGTAGGATCTAGTATACGGTAAGCGTCTAACCTAGAGAATATTAACTAATCTAACTCTTTTAAGCCGGTAGCGAGCTAATTTAGCCTATTTAGTTCGTCTAGCTAGCCTAGTTAATGTCCTTCTTAGTCGAAGAGTCGGTTAAAGGCGTATTCGATCTACTATAGGCTACTATATCTACTACTATCGAAGCTAAGATACCTCTAATCCTAACTCTAGCTCTAATTACTACTACGAAGTCTATTAAGTTTATCCCCGTCCCCGTCGCTAACTATAAGAGCCGTATTTAAGAGGCTCTTATCGATACTATCTAGTCGTAAGGCCGTAGGGACCGTTCTATCTCTCTAGCTAGTATTACTACTAGAACGTACGTCGTTATCGACCTAGTTTAAATTCTATTTCCGGCTCTTAATAAGGCTTACCTTATCGAGATATAGTAAATTAAGCCGTATAGTATACTAACCTCCTTAAGAGAGCCGTTTACGAGGGATACTAAGTTTCTAGGAACATCGGCTACCCTAATTAAGGATATAGAGTAGGAGACTATTAGTCTAGCGGCGACTATACTTAAGGGCGATAGTAGTAAGGATATTCGCGGTAGTAAGGATATCGATAGTTAAGAAGTATATATGTTTACGTATTACTTCGGCTGTTAGCTAAGCTCGTATTAATTAAGTTCGTGTTAATCGAGTTCGTATTAATTAAGTTTGTATTAATAATTAATCTATAAAAGAACTTCGCCCTATACTAAAACGATATAGGGCGAAGTTTTTTACTTAGGATATATATATACCGTAATACTATATGTCTTATTATCTCGTTATCTTATTATCTTATTACTATCCTTAATCTTCTAGTTACGTTATTAAGTAGCGGTACTAAAAGTAAAGGGTTGTCGATTAAGAGACGTATAAAATAGGTCTAATAGTTAAGAAGAATATTATTATAACTCGAACGTAGCGTTTACCTTAGCTATTATATACGCCTTATAATACGTAGTAGCGCGGCCTTCTCCGTACTTCCCGTAACTTCTCGTCCCGTTATCCGCCTCCTTACTAAATACCTTATCTTCGGTTATAGCACCTCGATTATAACTACTTAATCATATTAAGCGCCGCCTCCGCCGCGTATAACCCTAAATTGCCTATTACTACTAAATAAGACTAGCTAGAGCTACCGTCGTCGATTCGATACCTAATACTAGTACCGCGGGCGTAAAGTAGCGCGTATTATCTCCGCCGCGTCCCTAACGCGAGACATTAAAATAGCCGATAAGCTACTAACTACTAGTAGGAAGCAACGCCGCGTAGACTAACTATAGGAGAGGAAGGACGTAAAGAAGGCTAGTAAAGTAGCTATAAGAGATATACGAGAGAATAACAACATCCGCGCTCCTCGTATCTTATTCCGGCTAGCTATTAATAGGATAGCTCTAAAGTAGAACATCCTACGTATCCCGCTACTAGTAAAGGACGTACCTCCCTAAGAATGGATTAACTACTTCTAGATCCGCTATAATGATATCTTAGAAGACCTATTAACTATACTTAAGGAGATCTAGATGCTCGTGTTTAATATAGGTAATAGTAACTATATACTTCCTCTCTAGCGGTAGATTATTTTAAACGGTCTTAAATATATCCTTAATCTGTTTTATCCTAGTTAAGGCCGTAAGCTATAGTAGTTCTAGATTAACGTACTATACGTATCCCGTATTCGGTTAATAATAGCTACTAACTTTATCGTAGCTATACTCTAATCTATACTAAGAAAGATGTTATCGCTATCGTAGGTATAGGCGTAGGTAAGAGTATACTATATATCTAGATTATCCCCCTTAACCGTATTAGAGTAGAGTAAAAGGCCGATATCGATACGGTAGTACGTCGTATATCTAACTTAGTTAACACTGTCCTAATTATAGCGGATACTCTTCGTACTAATCCCGGAATATATAATAGGATTAAGTCCGGTAAGGTAGGATATATTATCCTCTTACTAGAATAGGCACTTAAAAAGGAGTTCCGTAACTACCTAGTCGCGATTAGTAACACTTTAGGGATATACTATATTAACGAGCTCTATATCGTCTATAAGTAGGGTGTTGAATTCCGGAAGGAGTAAGTCCTCTACCCTCTTCCTCTATCCTCTATCCTCTGCCTTTAGCATCTTAATCCGATTACTAACCGTATACATTAGGTTTACGGAGCTCTACGTACTCCGAGGAATAGTACTATTAGAAGTCGTTACCCTTAGTACGATAGTAACTATGTCTAGAGAGACAAAGGAGTTTTTACGAGAGTATAGAGGTTTCCGTAATTTTAGTAATAGTCCTTTTATAACGGAGGTTATCTAGGCTAGCATTAACCGTACCGATATTACCTATCTCCTAAAGCCTATTCCTAAGGACATGCTTAGTAACTACCGTATACTAGACTTTAAGATAAGGAACGCTATCGACGAGAACAACGAGCCTACCCTAGAGAATATCCCGAAGACGCTAAATTTCGAGGATAGCCGTAAGGGTATTAAAGAGATAACAGCGTACCTCCGTAATTAGCTTGTCGTAATAATAGCTAACAATAGCCCGGATAAGAAGAAGTATCGCTTTAGTAGCCCTAATAAAAAGCTAGATGTCGAATAGGTAGTTTCTTAGTATATAGCCTATCTACCTACGTATAATTAGGACCTCCGGTACGATAAGTATAAGAAGCGATATCTAGATATATGTTTAGTAATCCGAATTATATATAGTACTCCGTTAATAGCTCTTAGCTATAACATTAGCGATATTTTGTTAGTCGCTATCTAGAAAGTCCCTATTACTAAGGACATCGATGATGTTAACTAGAAAGCTAGTCGCTATATACGGTCTACTAGTCTATATAGTACTGTCGTCTAGTTCTTTCTATAGTAGCTCGATAATGCCTAGAAGTTAGTACTAGAGGATATATAGGGTATATATAAGACGATTGTTCGGAGTCCTACTACTACGGAAGGCTCTATAGACGTTAATAACTAAGATGTCTACTAGCTAGAGCTAATCTATAGACACTAGTTCATACTAGTACGGCTAAGTAGCTTACGTAATGTTATAGCTCTAGGAGAGGACATTAGCGGCGATCTAGATTAGATAGCGACCGCGGGCCTAGCTCCTACTAAGTATTTTATAAATTAGGAAATAGAGTAGCGCGATAACATACCCTAGATCATCCGCTTAGTAATTAACTCCTAGTACCTCCTAACTCCTCGATGCTTCCGTATTGTCTATAACTACTACTACGATAAGCATCTTAAAATATACGACTTAGAGCCTATCGACCCTACTAAATACTACGGAACCTATAACCTAGAGCTACTTAAGATACTTAAGTAGGATAGCGTACCGCTACTAGCTATACTAGACATACTAAAGAAGCCTAGGGCGGGCTTAAAGTAGGTAATCTTCCTACTAAAGCTAAAGGCGATTATTAGCATCTTTATAGGTAAGAAGAAGCGTAATGTATAGAGTAACAACTTTACTAACCTTCGGGCAAAACTTCCGTATAATCTTTTAGTTCCTAAGAAGTTTGTTTAGGAGCTATTAAACTATATTCGCTACTAAGTAATCGAGAAGCTAAAGTAAGGTAACCGCCTTATAAAGGCTAATATCCTATCGACAATACTAGACTTTATAAAATAGTATACTAATAGTAGAGACTAGCGTATAATAGATATTCTATTATATCGGCTAGCCTAGCTTATTACCGTAGTAGTACCTAATGTAGCCGAGTTATACTAAGAGCGACTCGCTAAGATAAAGCGCGTAAGGGACGAGAACAAAGCTAAAGCTAAAGGTAAGTAGCTAATTAGAATAGGCATACGTATATCTACGCTAGCTCCGACTATTACTACTCGTTAGGCTAACTTCCGTCGTAACGTAGTAGAGTCGGCGAAGCAAGCTACCTTACTCTCCTAAGCTACGACTAGGAACCTTCCCGACGAGACTAGAGGTCGTCTAAAAAGCAGAGGCGGAGCCGGAAGTAGAACTAGAACTAGAGTTAGAGCTAGGGCTATAAAGCGTATACGAGAGTAAGAGATAGCGGCGATAGCATCTTAAGTACGTACTAGATATTAGAGCGCTATTATTACGGGCCTAAGCAACGCCGAAGACATTACTATAGGTATAGTAGCCTCTATAGTAGAGGTAGATGTTACTTTAAGAAGCTCGGCTATAGCTATATTACGTAGCGTAAACTAGACTATACGTCGTAGTAGCCGAAGTATAATACTATCTCGAAAGGTCCGTAAGAGCTAGTAGTAGGGAGAATTCGGCGAGGAAGAGGACGAGGATAAGGCTCGTAAGGAGAGTCTAATACGGCGTCGGATTGTTCTAGAGGTTCTAGAAGAGAGATAGGGTTTCATAGGCGGTAAGAGTATATATAATTAAAGGGATAATAATAGATTAATCGAACGGTAGGGATTATACTACGGTATGTACCCTAATTAAAGACCTATAGGCGATGATATTACATCCCGAGCATAAGAGTATATAGATCCTATAGATAAAGATAATGAACATCCTTCTTATCTTTCTTTCGCGTTTTATTCTATGTCGCTATAAACAATGCTCTTTCTTATCCTACTCTAGTCTAACCTAACCTAGCTAACCTAATCTAGCTAGTCTAATCTAGCTAGTCCGGTCTAATCTAATCTAGCTAGTCCGGTCTAGTTTATTCTATAGGTATTAATAATATTACTAATGCGTAGTAATAAAGGTAGTAGATACGGACTCGAGACGGAAGGAATACGACGGAAGGAATACGACCGGCGACCGAGGTCTCCTT
>MWSQ01000699.1:0-66010 GCA_002116395.1 Ramularia endophylla | reverse complement strand
AGCACGAAACTATAAGCTATAGAGATGAGACTACGATTAAGAAGATATCTTAAAGTATACCTACCGTAGCGTCCGATCCCGTATAGTATTCGACATGTTAGTATACTCTATACCCTATAAAAACCTAGGTAATCTCCTAGTCTCCGCTAACAACTCAACACCCTAGCTAGAATCAATCGTATACTCCCTTCCCTAAACTACGTACGCGAACTACGGCCTACTAGATACTAGCCGGTAAGAGAGTCGTTCGTAACTACCTATAACCTAGCTATTTTCGAAGGTACCGATAATAATAAGGACGACATTCGACCGAGCTTACGGCTATAGGCTTAGGCTACTACTACCGGTAGTAATAGGGTCATCGATAGCTATTTCGAGCGCGGGATTTAGTAAAGGTTAAGGTCGGGAGGCTAGTAGGGGCTAAAGATTTAGTAAAGATTAGTAAAGATTAGTAAAGATTAGTAAGGATTAGTAAGGATTAGTAAGGATTAGCGAGGATTAGGCTTTAGTAGATCTCTAGAGGTTAGTAAGGATAATAGAAGAGAAACTGCTAGAGAACTTTATAGTAGCTATATATAGCGAGGAGAGAGTAGGCGTATAACGCATAAGCCTAATTACCTCTCCTAGCGGTAGATCTTAGTCATAGGGGTAGAGGAATAACTACTTTCGTATCCTACTAGCGGTAGATCTTAGTTATAGGGGTAGAGGAATGACTACTTTCGTATCCTACTAGCGGAATATAAGCCTAGAGATAATAACAGTAGGCTAGCATCGCCTAAAGTTATAATACTACGCGAATAATCGGACTTTATTCCCCTCCTACTCCGCTTATCTATAAGGGGTAGCGACAAAAAGAAGCTCGTCGAGTAGCCCTAGGACTTCTACCGCTACATCGCTATATCTCGGCCTTAATCTCCGCTCTCCGCTTATCTATAGGGGGTAGCGACAAAAAGAAGCTCGTCGAGTAGCCCTAGGACTTCTACTACTACATCTCGGCCTCGATCCGTATACGCTTCGCTATAAGCTCCTTTTCTAAGTCCGATACTATCTTTAGCTTGTCTTAGGCTTCCTTGTTCGCTTTTTCGAGTACCGACTAATAAAGACCTTTAATAAGTATAAGGAGTAGATAAGAAACCGGTTATAGGTACGGCAAACGACTCTAACGATGTAGAAGTAGACTTTACTTCGGCTAAAGTCCGGCGGAGGCATATAGAGCTATATTAACTACTATAGTTCTTTAGCTAATACGACATTAATTAGGACCTAGTTAATTAGCCGAGTCGTTACGACGGCGTGTCTCCGCTTATCCGAGCTAGATCCGTTATAACTCGCTAGATCCTAGATGTATAGCGTAAAGTAAATAGCCGGCTAGGTAAAGTATAACGATGTTGTTACCTACGTAATATTCTTAATCTCATTTACCTACCTTTACCTATAGTTTAACCTAGCTTTCTAGCTTTGTTAACTAATTAGTTCTCTCTCTTAGCCGGCCCGCTTACCGTCCGTAAAATTAAGTAGAAGTATATAATAAGCGCCTACCCGACTAGTAGTACTAGGTAGCTATTACGTATATCGTAGGAACTTAGGTTACGCTTCGGCTCGTCCGGTTCTAGAGGAAACTAGGCTTAATGTTGTTAGCTTACTAGCTAATAAGAGGGTTTCTTTAGGTTAGATGTCGCTAAGGCACCGTATATCTACTTAACTCCGCTTATAGGTTATTCCCTCGGGATAATCCTTAAAGTATAGGTATATACTTTTACCCTTTTACCTATCGATATATTACTAAGTAATAACATACTACTAAGTAATAGATTCATTCTTTTACCTAGAGGAGTTGATTATAGTACTTAAAGCTAGTTTCTTATCTACTCCTTACATAAATTAAAGGTAGCTTATCGTACTAGTTACCTTATCCTTATTCTATTCCTAATCCTCGCGCTTTATCTTCCTTATCTTCCTTATCTTTAAACTCTCGCTTAATCGTAGAAGGCGTAACGGCTTCTAGGCTAAGTAGTTCTACCTCTTCTCCTAAGCTTAGGCTAAAGTTATCGTTATTATTTATAAAAGAGTATCTAGCGGAGAAAGGCATTTTAGACACTTCCTTCGTATCGGAGTCGTCTAAATTGTAGGCTATCTTAGCTTCCTTACTAACGTAGGAAAGACCGCGCTACTTCTATAGTGCTACGGAGTAGGCGTTCTTCTCCTTAACCGTACTACTTCTATAGTACTACGGAGTAGGCGTTCTTCTCCTTAACCGCGCTACTTCTATAGTACTACGGAGTAGGCGTTCTTCTCCGCGGGTCGAGTAGAATGCTTAATAGTATAGCCTATATTATATCCTCCTTACCCGTAATAATATTAACAATATTTTACTTCCTTACCTTCGTTACCCTACTACGCTTCTAGAGTAATCGTCGCTATAGTACGGAAAGCGGCGGTACTCGATTACGGTAAAAGTCGCGAGGGCGGTAAAAGTCGCGATAGCGATAAAAGTCGCGATAGCGATAGCGCTAGCGGAGAGCGGCGGGCTCGAGGAAGTCGCGATAGTATATTATCGTACGGCGTACTCGAGTCGGCGGAAGTATACGGTAGTATATATACGGTAGTATATATACGGTAGTACGCGTATATCGTATTATAAAAGACTTAGTAGGGATTTATCGTAGTATAGTATTCGACAATACGGAGAATAATAGAATAAGAGAAGTATTAATAGAATAATAGAAGTATTAATAGAATAATAGAAGTATTAATAGAATAATAGAAGTATTAATAGAATAAGAGAAGTATTAATGGAATAATAGAAGTATTAATAGAATAATAGAAGTATTAATAGAGTATTGATAGGACGTAAAGTCCGAGCTTCCGAGGTTATATAATAACTTTTCTCAACGGGCTAATCAGAGCGTGCGACGCAAAAAATTCCGATGCCCTCTTACACTACAGCAATTCATTTAGCATCCGTAATAGCAGTTCATTTAGCATCCGTATCAATGGTGCCTAGGTTCGATTGTATTTAACGCTCCGCTACGGCCTGAAAATCGGATTGATCGTAGCCTTTTCAAACTAGCCCTTCGCAAGCTCCGGGAGTTTGAAAAGACCACGATCAATCCGATTTTCAGACCTGGCTCCGCTCAATTATGGAATTGATCGCGAAAAAGTTCAGGTGAAGCTACAAAATCTCAAAATGGCAGGTTAGCCGACGCCGCTGTCAATATATTGTCAAACGTCACTTCTTGACAGGATCGAACACATTAACATGTGCCTGGCATGCAATAACATTCTCTGAAGATCGAGTATGATCCAAGCTGTGAAGTGCCACCGCCATAACTTTCTTAATACGAACAATCAGTATAATATCAAGTCATGCACTGACACATACTCTTAAAATGAAGCCTCACATCCAAGTAGTTCTTCTTCACAAGCAACAAGCTCAACAGCTTGGGACCAGGCCTAAGATATGACTATCACTTCCGCTCATCCTCTTCCTTCTCTTCCTTCTCTTCCTTCTCAACTCCACAAACATCACTCACCACAACAAGCAAAAGACAATTGGATCTCAAGAACCGAATCTCTCCAAGAACGTGCTGAACGGCTCATTTTTGATATCGCCTCCATCATATCGCCAGAGCGAAGGTTATAAGGTACATGTATGCTTCCAAGGCCGGCCACCTCTACCGTTTGAAAACTGAGCTCGAGGGCACTTCCGTCCTCGGGACGCTCACCCCGACACTCCGATCCTCAGCTTCGCCCTCGGTATATACAATCTCCCTTACCATGGCTCCCAACGACCTTACCATCAGCGGCATTCTCTACGAGGGCAGTGACTTTGCTGAATGGCAAGCAAAAGTAAACACCGTTCTGCGAGTGAAGAATTTGAGCCGGACCAAGAGCGAAAAGCAAAACCTTACAAGCAAAGAGCGCCAAACAGAAAACCAGGCCCAGGTTCGGCTCATACACAGCCTGACCAGAGATGCTTTGCTAGATCGTGTCCCGGATGCCCTTCGACATTGTCCCGACACTCTCGGAGACACTCTCGCTAGTTTCGCTACTCCGTTCCGTCTGATGGAGTTACCCGTTCAAGTTCGGCAGCAGATCTACAAGCTCGCTCTTCCCGAGCAATTTGATCTTGAACGTGTTCACGACGAAAGCATGGTCCCAGCTCTGCTCCACGTCTCTGCCGAGGTGCGAAAGGAGTCCCTGCCAATATTCTACTCGTGCACCACGTTTGAAACTGCATGCAGTGTGCTTGTTGCAGACCCAGACTACCTAAGGTCGTGGGCTGAACGTATTGTTGCAGAGAACGTCGGACATGTGCGGAAAGTCAACGTGCGCAGCGAAAACGTCATCCAGCTTGCATATTCGGATCTCGAAGGCTTGACGGTTGACGTCGAAGCAGACAATTCGCAACAAGCTGTGAAGGAAGAGATCGAGGCTCACATCAAATACATCGAGCAGTGTCGGAGATCTTTGAAGCTTAAGGGAGAGGCTATCTTCATGGCGCTATGGGGCAACATGGATCTCTGGGAGGCATGGGACGAAGCCTGATCAGATACCGCCGATTAGACCGAATCTTGCTGGGCATATGCTATGGCGTATGCACCGTAGGAAATGACCATGAGACAGAAGACCAACACAGTCGCCGGCCTCTGAATTCTGTCAGCGCAGAACATCCTCTAGCAGAGCGGGAGTTGGGTTGGAACGCGGAGAGGGAGAAACTCTGTGGGTGCGATTCTTCACCTCTGGTTTCTTCAGGCGATGCTATTGATCGGCTGAAAGATGTGCTCCTTGAAATGTACATAACTTACATGCATGTATGAACAACACTGCGTTCATACTCGAGCTTCGGTGCCTGTCTTGGGAACATCTGCGGGCGATATCGCGTCCTCACTGACTTCAGAAGGATTCCTTGGCTCTTCCACCTATTCATAGTCAGTACGAATCCAATACAAGCCGAAACCATAAAATTTACCTCGAAGTCATCGTCCTTCCGCAAATACGCGATTTCGCCATTGTCCACATCGGCATACATGTTGATTTCCTCGTCCAGCATAGCCTCATTACGAGCGTTATCCCACGTATACCAGCGCTCCGTCAAAGTATGCTTGATCGACTTCATCGTGCGGTTAATCTAAGCAGGATATCAGCAATCCCGTCCACCAGCGCTGCAAAGATAGCTTCACTCACCACTTTCATGCGTTTCTGGCTCTCGTAATCACCATACATTCCACCCAGTCTCTTTCGTTCCACCTCATATGTGTACAATCGATTTCTCTCCTTGATGCAGACCCACCACAGCCGATGCAGATCATCCCAGTCCTTTACTCGCAGCTCCTGTACCGACCATGCTCGTCCATGTGCATTCATCTCCGCCGGCGTGGCCATCAGAGTCTTATTCGGCGGGAAGAAATCCCAGAGGCCATGTTCCGGGTCTGTGGCCATTTGCGTTCTGCGAGCTGGGTCCAGGACGGGCTTCGGTAGAGGGTACTCGGTGACCCAATTATGGCGGTGCAGTCCTTTGTTCAATCCAGATCTGTACAGTGCGGACACGCCGCGATAGAGGTTGCCATCCTTACGCGCCCGCTTCTGCTGGCTGCTCGTGCTGGAAAAAGGTGCGGAGAGGGCGGGAATCAGGAAGGATGGCGGAAGTATTGCTGCGCGCGACAATTGCGCAGTGAAGACTCCGCTCAGAACGGTCTTGCAGGTACAATGCATCGTTGACGAGGGCATGATGGATCGGTGGACTGGTCAATGTCGGAGCTTCGATCTCCTAGTATGTTTTGCGGCGAAACGGGAAGGGAATTAGTAAGCGCTCCTTCTTCCTCCGCTCCCTGCATTCCTTCACTTACATGCTTCTACATCCATCCATACCTTACGATCACGACACCAGAGTCCCATTCAAAACTTCACAACATCTGAACTTACTCGAAAGTCCTCATGAATTTTGAGAAAACATACTGCCAAAGGCCATCCGAGGGTCCTCGACCTACCGAGCAGGAAATCTGCTTCCGGTTTCTTTCACTCACGATCTGCTGCAAGTGATCATGCTCCTTCTCCTGTGGATTGCTCCATTCAACTTCTGTAATATGTACAGCACTTGCTTTTGCCATCCTCATGGTGTCCTCATGGTATCACACCTGTACACTTTCCGAAAAGCCATACATTACCCAGCGGCTGGTGAATGTTCCAGCCATTCTTCACGCACATCATCATCTCTGCCGTCTACCACTTCCATTCGGATTAAGCTCATCAACACTCTCCACAATTTCACTCGGCGGGTTCAACGAGAGACCTCTGTTGTACGCGTCCCTGACGTCGAAGCTGACAGATCTCGTGCTGTTCTCTCGGGAAGGAGGCGGCTTCGGCGCGGAGAAGCTCGCATTCGGTGCATTATACCGTCGCTCGCCACTCAAGCTGGCTCTACTGGGAGCAAAGTAATCGTGACTTGAGTATGGCTGTGTGAAACCCGCAGACAGAGGATTGGATTTGACGTCGCTGGCTGGTGATGGCGTTATGCGGCCAACATACTCCGATGGAACACGTCCGCGACCCACCTGAGGCGACCTGCTATGACTGCTGTGGAATGCCGCATCAAAAATGGGCGAGTCGTGGCTGATGGCAGATTGTGGGCTTTTGTATACCTCCTCGGGCGAGCTTATGGTGGAGCTGACGCGCTTGCTGTCAACGTCCAGTGCTATCACGGGAGATGGCTTCGACTGCAACTCGAAATTGGTGGCCTGGTGTCCACGCTGGTATCTCAGTAGCTCTTGCTTCGAGTTACTGCGCATGAGATTCTTTTGCCGCGCATCTAAGCTGACGAACTCTTGCTGCGCTGAGCCTTTCCTTCTTATGAAATTCCACCAGGCTGGAAAGATGGAGGGCCGGGTCAGGAACAGAAATGCCTGCAGTCCAGTCAATGAAAGTAAAAGCAGAACTGCGACTACAGTCGGCTCGTTGACGAGCCAGCCATTGACCAAATGCAGACATTGATCCCGATCGTATGGGTTCGCAGCCAGGCATACAAGCCATGGCTCCACTTTGTCCAGATGGCTCAGAATTGAACTCTGCATTCCATCCAGCTGGACAAACACGATGGAGAAGAAGATGACATCAACCAAGATGATGGTTACGATGCAGATTCCACGCCATTGTAACCAGAGAACTTTCTTCAGCCGCTGATACACTGCGCGAGCAGTCTGAGTCCGTACACTTCCGTTATACGAGGGCAAATTCGAGCTCCCGTAGCCGCTGTTCGAAGTGGGCGGTTGATCAGACCAAAGATTCTTCATGTACACTTGAATACAGTATCCAAATGTGATGATTTGCAGTATACCAGCAGCTCCAGCAAATGCCAAGAGAGGACCCCAGAAATCGCCCATGCTGTTGTTATGGTTTACATGGCATGCCGATCCGAAACGGAATGAAACACCAGTAATTGTGATAGTGATGCAGAATAGCACTGCCGGCACACCCCAGCCGAGTAGTTGTGCTGCATAGAAGAATTTGCGTCCGGGTGCAATATCCCAGCATATTTGAAGGTTCATCGACAAGGCTCGGAAGAATATCCAGCTGCCTGCTGACAGTCCTCCTGCGATTATAAAAGCGCCGCTCCAGGCACACTCCATCGATGAGTACATGTCGTTGGGTGTGATCTCGTTGAAGCATTGGTCCGGCGAAGCTGCGAGAGGTATTGTGAATCCGATTGCGATCATCATGATTGAGAGAACCAGACAGACGCCTGATGAGACCAAATGTTAGCACAACTCTGGTAACATTGACGGCCACACATCTTGCAGGCCACTTGGAGAAATATGTCCAACTTACTAAGATAGTGACTCCGTGTCTGCTGTGGAGGCAAGACCATATAAGAAACAAGCATGAAAACAAGTAATGCCAGACCAGCAACGTTCAACCACTCAGCCGCCCGACCATATGTCTCGAAGCTAGAAGAGTATGCCCACTCTGTTGCTGGACACGGTAAGCAACATGTCGGGTTTCCGGGTAATTCTATAGGTGTGCAAAGTCGACCAGATATGACTTTACTTGATGTTAGTCAAAACTCATACATGGGCAGTGTCCTGCACTCACAACCACCTGAGCTAGGAAATAAAGAGTGGTCCAGGAACGGCGCTACGCATTCGCCGGTGAAAGGCGATGTTGTGTTCGCCATGTTCGTTCATCAACGCGTGTGCAGCCCTTTCCTCAGACCAAACAGCGACCTTTCTCCTCGGTTTCTCAGAGCCGGCAGCGAAAGATGTTCTCCTGGGTATGTGTGGTATATCGATACTGTCGTGAGGTGTGGAACTGTATATAACTGAGTCGCAATTTCTATGCAAGCATGGTCCTTAAAAGTGGCGAGATTATTCGAGTTTGTGGGATCGGTCGTAGTAGAGAACGGTAGGGTCCGATGAGTGTGGAAGCACAGTGCAGAGTGCTGCCTCGTATATGCAGATAATACAAATGTAGCAGAACGACTAGAAAACAAAGATGCACACGCGCGGGTCGAGTGTCGATGCAGACAGCGGAGCGGCACAGCCGGTAGAGGGAGGGCTAGGGGTGTGGTGTGAATAGCGGAAGTAGATAGGTAGAGAAAAGAGAGTGGTAGGTCTTGTTACAGCCCCCATTTGGAGTGGGCGCGTCCTACCATAATGCTCAGATGGGCCTGGACTGCATAACCCAGCAGACCCAGGGAGGCGGAGACGGGAAGCATGCTCACTCGTGCAGACAGAAAGCAACTCCGCTCTGAGCTCGTCACGATTGGCACCAGTAATGACAAGCATACTCCACTCGAGGACGTCGCCTGCTGGGGTGCATGTTGGATGCTGCGGTAGTGGTCACCGTGGCCGAGGACCCCCGAAGAACCGACGTTGCCAGGTGGGCTCCACTATTGCACTAGCTCCGGGTCGCGAACGCCCCGTAGCGAGAGCGAAAGCTAAGCTGACGACTCCCATTGGTGACTTGGTCTGAGCAATCACACGTTGTACACAACTCTCTCGGGGAATACCAAGTACAACACCCTGTGAAGAGGTACATGACAGCCCCAACGACCCCAGCGATTCCAGTGCCTCTGTCGCCACTTATATGCGGCTATAGCATATACGGCTATACCACATGTCAATAATGTGCCGCTCGTGGTGGGTACGCGAAGGATCGGGACCCACGAGCATGCCTGTCACCATGCGCGAGAAAGAACTCGCCTATGCAGGTGCTGTTGCATCAAACCTAGACCGGACGCGAGTTCACACAAGATGCGATTCGTCTCATCCGGAGAGAAAGCGGTAAACTTGTCACACGGCGATCTGCTGTGTCTGCCCAAACGGCTTACAGCGTCGTCAACAGACCCGGCGGCGAGTAAGAGTGTCGGAAGGGCGTACAATGTCGTCGACTCTGCTCTCTGCGTGCTATGACGCTACTGGAAGGCCGCTTCTGTGGCGTTTAATAAATAGACGCCGATGCCTTCTTTAGCGTTTTATCCACGCGACCACTTGCGACCAATGTCCGTTCCTGCAGGCGGTATAGACATCTCATTGGCACACGTGACAACTGAAGTTTGAGTAGTGTCTCGAAGGAGCCATCCGCTTTCCTATTCTGTCAGTGTTGGCTCGATTTTCGGCTGTCATCCGATCGTCTCTTGCTCGACAGAGGCCGATACAACAGATGGCGGGACACGATGTTAGAGTTTGGTGATAAGCGCTGGGAGGGAGATTTTTTTGATTGGTGAGTGAATGATATGCTTTTGTTGGGCACTCAGGGACTGTGTGGTTGTGTTGCGAGAAGGCCGGCGATTTGCCATCTTCAACAACCCTTGAAGTACGATCGACATGGTGGTGTAGCATTGAGGATCCATTGCATGTCTCAGCGGCTCCACATGCTTGAACCGCCAGCCGCAGCCATATCACATCTGTGATTCAGCTCTCAGTGTTTACAGGCCGGGACGACATCCGTCATCCGCCCTATATACATGTCGCTTCCCAACATCCCAGCCTCATTCGACTTTGCTGGTTTTGTCCAGGAGATGCTTGCAACAAGTCATTATAACTGGCTATCTGCTATACGTCGTTTGCGACTGTCTCTGGTGGCGTTGACACATCTACCTCGATCTGGAGAGGAACATCCTTCAGGGTAGAGTCGAGGTGATGATCTTCTTCGTTCAGGATATGGATCGTTTCTTACAAGGATACCATCACGCCTCGCGTGAAGAATGTGACAAGGCTAGTTCATGGCAAAGAACCATACAGCCTCTTCACACACTACTTGAGCGTGATCCTCCCGAGAGCGGATACGCGGCCTTCGCCGGTTCTGTCCGCAGGCCAAGGTTAATTCGCGCAATATCACGAACTCTCAAGCAAATCTTCGACCCTAATGTGCGGAAAGCCTGTAGGATCTTGCGGCCGGAAGACGAGGGGAAACATTTGCTCTCGACTCGTCCGAGGCCCAAAGTGCCAGGGTTACGAGAATTGGAAGCGTGACTGCTCCACTCACTCTTCAGAAGGATTCCGAGATACGGGAGCACTGCTACTCCAGGACTATGTCGGCATGAAGACGTCAGAGCCGGTCAATGTTGGAAGTGCTGCGGACCTCACACTTCACTTGATGGCTCGAAAGCATTAAATTCGTTCTCGTACATCGGAGCATGAACTCAAAGAGCAAATCGCATTCCAATTCCGCATATCTGGAAGGTGTATCGGGTGGTGCTCGGGATTCTCGTCCGTCGCAGTCTGAAGCCCTCAGAACTTTCGTCGTCATTCATTGGGTATCGTAGGCTTGTCAATCCTACTTGGAAACGTCCAAGCCAATATGCAATGCAAACAAAGTCGATAGCAGCTGTTAAGGACTTCGGTCAGCTCTCACCCTCTCTGTCACATACGGAAACTAACTCACCAAACCCATAAACGCCATGATCAACCAAATTTCGAAGCCACCAGCACGCACCTTGCCTCTAGCCATCGCAGACTGTTGTCTCCAGAAGCGAATCCCACCCAGCAGAACCATGCCCAAAGCCGAGCATTGCAGAATCGCTGCTATCGGTTTACTAAGCACGAAGTAGCCAAAGACTGGATTTGGGATTGCGGAGTGCTGGAGGCGGTATAGTTGAGCTACGACAATGCCTAGCATGGACAAGGCGACCGACGTGCGAAGGTAGCCTAGAAAGGTACGCTCGTTTGCTGCGGATTTTGTGTTAGTCGACGGGCAGATCTCGCCTCACCTGTACTTGGGGAATGTTCCGAGCATACGAATTTGGCTGTGGAGGGAGGGGTGTAGAGGACATGATGCCACAGACGGAGAAAGTCGTTTGGATGAGACATGTTCTTCCTTGCCATTGAAACGGTTCACTTACCATAATGGTCTCGGCAGTCAACGGAAGGCACTGTAAGGCGGACGTTTTCTCGCCACCATTTCCGAATAGAATGCCATCTTTCCTCTTCTGGCCCCGGTCTTGAATGTCTCGCGGACGAACGAGCACGATTGTGCATTTCTGTTGCTTCCCGCTCGTTGTCCGAGCCATGGTCGTTCGCTACATGGGCGGGCTCGGGCTCGGGGATTTCGTCGCCCGAAGGCTTGGACGAGCGTCTTCGTTCCATTGAGGTCCACAAGTCAAGGCATCTAGGCGTAGCTCATTGTGTCTTTGAAGTGGAAATAGGAATGACTCTCAGCACAAGTGACCTCGCGCAAGGGCGGCAGCGGCCGGAGGGGCACATAACCACGCACAGCACTCTTTGAAAGGATGAAGGAACCAGACTTACCGGATTATCGCATACTAATGTGTGCGCCGGCTCTCCAGCCAGTACACGTATGGACATGGTCATATAATATGGAAGAAGAAAGGGATCAAGTCAGACTGCGAAGACTTGGGACATATAGTGGCATCCTAGCGATGGCGTGATTGTCTCTCATTGTGCCACAACTTTTGAAAGTGCATGACGACGAGCTCGAGCTGCGAGTGAGATCTAGATTTTGTTACCAGAAGGAGGTACGTACCGCTGTTAATAATTGAGTTTTGGGGTAGAAAAAAAACAACTGCCAACACTGTTCGAGCCGATTTCGGGGAAACCGGCCGAGCAGTGCCGTTCTTCAACTTCCCATGGTAGATGCTGGAACTTCTCCTCTGCAAATCGTGCGACAAATTCCATCTTCTGTCCCACCGCCTGACAGACCACGTCTCCTTCTTGTTGCACCTCACCGACGACGCCGATAATCGCGGCCAGTCCGCCCACAACCCACCACCGAGCAGTCCATCAAGGTTCCCACAACTGCCGGACGAGCAGTCGCAGCGGCCATGGCGCTCTCCAAGTCGAGTCGTATCATCATCCTGCTGGTGATTGATTCATGCTTCTTCGTGCTCGAGCTGGTTACCGGATATGCAGTGCACTCGCTGGCCCTCGTCGCCGACTCCTTCCACATGCTCAACGATGTCCTGTCTCTCTGTGTTGGTCTCTGGGCCGTCAAGATGGCCAACAAGAGCTCCGCCCCGAAAATGTACACCTACGGATACCAGCGCGCGGAGACACTCGGAGCGCTCGTCAATGGAGTTTTCCTGGTCGCGCTGTGTGTGACCATCTTCCTCGACGCCATTCAGCGCTTCGTGGAGCCGCAGGTAGTCTCAAACCCGATGCTGGTGCTGATAGTAGGATGCCTGGGACTTGCGTCCAATCTGGTGGGATTAGTGCTCTTCCACGATCACGGTCATAGCCATGGAGGACACGACCATGGAGGACACAGTCACGGCGAGGAGGGCAATGCGATCAAAGATGCCGAGGAGGGACACGCCGGGCACGACCACTCCCATGCAGGCCACACACACGATGACAGCCACGCCGAAGCCTCCACCACTGCTGGACGTGCGGAGAGTGAGACGACTGCCGTGGAGAGCCCGCGTGCTCGCAGACACAGCCGATCCAATTCCAAGGGACCTCTCAACATTGAAGATTATCCCGGTCCCGCCGGTTTCAGAAACTCCATCATCGCTCAAGGCCGGTTAGATCCAGTTGAGTCGGATGCTGAGAATACTGGCGACGAAGACAACGTGGAGCAGAGCGAAGTCGATCCCCTCGTTATTGCATCTAACGCTGGCTACGGTTCTATTCCACGCAAGTCTATTGATCACTCCGAGCATAAGCACCGCAAGCCGAGAGAGGCGAGCGGTGGTGCTGGCGGCCACTCTCACGGCGACCTCAACATGAAGGGAATCTTCCTGCACGTCATGGGCGACGCTCTCGGCAACATTGGTGTCATTGTCACCGCGCTCATCATCTGGTTGACCAAGTTTCCGGGCCGCTACTACTTCGACCCGGCCATCTCTCTCGTCATCACTGTCATCATTCTGTGCTCCGCGATCCCGCTCTGCAAAGCCGCATCCCGCATCCTCCTCCAGGCTGTTCCACACGGTATCGAAGTTGACGACATTCGTGACGATATTGAGGATCTTCCCGGTGTTGAGAGCGTTCACCACCTTCACGTCTGGCAGCTCAGCGACACCAAGCTCGTCGCCTCCCTCCACGTCCGTGTCAACTATAACTTCAAGGGCGACGGAAGCCAACGCTACATGGAGCAGGCCTCCGCAATTCGCAAATGTCTCCACGAATACGGAATTCATTCTTCCACCATCCAACCTGAATACCCATCTGGATCAGAAAATGGTGACGCCAGCAGCCCGACTCACTCCACCTCTCGACTGGGCAGTGAGCGCGGCGACCGGAGCTGTCTACTGGAATGCGACGATGACTGCGGTGGCGGCAAGAGCTGCTGCCCTCCCGAGCAGGTTCAGCAGAATGGTAGCGACTCTCACGATGGGCACGACCATGCGCACTAAGCGTGCCGCTCTTTTTTCCTAATGCTTAGATATTGCAATCCCGGCCTGGAGGTAAAGGCGGCGGTAGTGCTCCAATGCATGGTGTTTTTGGCGTTATTGCGGCTAATGAGCGAACAGTGCTCATCAAGGGAATGGGAAAGCCTTGTATGGCTGGAGACTCCGATTTGTGAGTCGTGTGCAGTCTCATAAATGTAGAGTATAGCTTGTATGTTCGATGTACGGTGCTTTGAAAGATGGGCAGTCTCGTGAGTATCTTTTGGCTGTGATTTTCGTTACTTCATTCTGTCTTCACTTCATTCGCCTCTTTTGCATGTGAGAACGCCGCAGGCCACAGGCCTGTAGCACACATGGAACGACATCCCGGCCATATATGGCCGACACTTCACTTTCGCACGAGGGACTGGGTCCTGTTGCAAAGCTTCAACCGCGAAGGCGCTACCACTACCTCTACCTTTACTTCTTCGATCTTGTCACACACTCACCACACGACAACATCACTCAACACTTCCATGTTCTACCGACACTTACATTGAGTACTACTACACGACCATATCGCCAACAGACACCGGCAAGAGCGACAGCCTGCTCATTGTATCTAGACCTGCACTTTCAGGCGGCGCAACTCACCTCGTTTCGCCACCAGAACAGTCCTTCAGGCCGGCCTCTTGCTCTCAACACCAAAGCTACTCTGGCTCGAGCTTGCTACCTCTCATCGACCAGCGAAACAACTGCTTCACCAGGTCCTCAACTGTCAGCGACATCATGGCTAACAGCATCAGTAACCTCACTTTGGCAGGCATCCTCCACGCCGGCAGCGATTTCGAGGAATGGGCTGCTCGCATGAGCGCATTGATGCGCCTTAGTGGCCTCGAAGACTACACCCGCGAGAACGTAGAGTTCATCCCACGACGTCGTCGTGGCAATGCTGCCAGACTGAAGCAAGGAATAGGCATGCTGCTATCCTCACACTTTGTCAGCGAAGCATTGGTTGCGCGAATACCTCAAAGCTTGAAAGGACATCCGCTATTCATATGGCCCGCTCTGGAATCCCAGTCACAGCCGTTCCGCTTCAAGGATCTGCCAGCTGAGCTTCGGATTGGAGTCTACGAGTACGCCCTCAAAGATGGGTGCGATCGGAAGTACGCGCTCACTAGATGGGATCGGGATCACGGCATCCAGACGCAACATCGGACTGCAGTACATGCCCTTTCTCAGGTCTCGCAACTGATCCGACACGAGTCTCTACCAATCTATTGGGCGAATACGAACGCAAGTTTTATTACTCCGCCAAAAATGAAACTGAGCTCCGTCAAAAAAGGCGCCATCAGCAACGAAATCATTGCCTGGAAGAACACTCACGCTACGCACGTCAAGTACCTCACGCATTGCTCCCTTTCCATTCATTCTGAGTTGCCTGATATTCGCAGTCGCACAGATTTCCTACAAACGTTTCGATTTTCGTTCAACAAGAATGACGGTCTGCGTGTTGAGTGCGATGAGGGACTAGAGAATCTTGCGCCTGCTTCGTTAGCCAAGCTCAATGAATTTGTTGCGGGCATTGAAGCAGATCGAAGGGCCAACGAGCTGAGTGGTGAGTGCCTGCTGCTAGTTTTACTCAGCGAACCGAAGCTCTGGCGCGTTGGAGCTCTTGAGTGGTTGGTCTGATGCATGTGCATACGCAGAGGCTACTGAGGAACACTGCAGAGCTGTCAATATGAGAATGATTCACGGAAGCTACTCGTTCGATCTGGTATCTCTGCCATATAATGAGCGACTCTACCGATGGAAAGGTTCTCAGTGCTTCCAAAAGCGACGATCGTTTCGATAGAGCACTTTTACGGTGGTTGGCACAATCTCAATAACAAGTTATCCGGTTGAATAACTCTCATCTTGACAACTGTTACCAGAGCAGCATGCCCGATTGGTCAGAGAGAGCGCAAGGAAATGTATAACAAGGCATGCGATTAGGACTGGGATCCTAACATGATGGATTGAGAGAATCTGACCAAGGTCAGGGGTTCATGGTTCGTTGAGAGAATGTTTCCATTGCAGCGGCGACTCATCAAAGGCAGGGGATCAGGGGCGAGGATCATGGGTCTGAAGGTCTCACAACGAAGGAAGGTAGCGGAGTGACGGAGAAGAACGACAGCCAAGGTCTGACTTCAGTCACTCATGAGGGATTCCTTTTCATTGATTGCAATTAGCAAGATTATGTCCCTTTTCCGCCTGTCCTTCAGGCTTCAGCAGTTACGGTGAGACGATCGCGCCCACTTTGTCACGTAGCCATTGCGGCACAGTAGCTCATCGCCTGATCTGGCCTACATCTCTCCGTCCTCAGACCTCCACAGTGCCATCGTCTATGGTACAGCGTTACTGTTCCCGCCAACGCACGTCAATCATCTTGCTGTCTGGCACTAGCCCTTCGTAGAACTGTGTTTGTGATCAGCAGGTTTCAATGATTTTGGAAGAATGGTAACTTACACGATCTTTGGCGTCCGCATACACATTCTGAATGTCCTTTTGCTGGTACACTCTCAAGCACTGCAAGCGCAGATACTGCCCCGCTCCCCTGTGGGCCCAGGCGTTTCGCTCGATGCGTTGCTGGGTGAGTACCTTGACGTATGTCCCAGCTGTCATCGAAAGAACTGATTCGTCCTCTTCGGAATACCCCTTAATGAACCAGACACATACGATGTCTCGAAGGAGTGAGGAGTGAGCTATTGAGAGGCTATTAAGCCAACTGAACCTCGAGCCCATGATAAATCTGAAGCTAGCTCCTGCGCCGTAATAGCTTGCTGCGTAATGGGCTCTGGAAGCGGAGTCAATCTGGAGCAACTTCAGATGGCCCCGATGGGCGGCGCGGCCAGGCTTGGTGTCGACGTCGCGCATTCCAGGTTCGGCAGTGAAGGTGAGTTCCCAGACATGATCGTAGAGCTCTTGTGGCAGAAACTCGAGCCGAGCGCGCAACTCTGCGCTTGAGTCACTCATGCTTGGTGATGTCGGCTGGCACAGGGTGAGAAGTGGTTGAGCGTGAGATGGTTGAGCGAGAGGTGGTTGGGCGTGAGGTAGTGATGAAGTGACGATTCGCAGATCTTGTTTGCGCGGAAGCTCGATGAGCCTACCTCGTATTCCTCGGGCCGTGACTGTTGTAAGTGAATGAGGTGAACTTACCTTACCTCACTGGCAGTTTCCTGGATTGGCTTACTTACCACATACCTACAGAGCAACACGACTGGAACAACAGCAATCTTACCTCACCAAACTGAGCAAGAATGGCCTGCGTAGCTCATACTGCATTTCATCTACGTAGCCCAAGATTTTCTCGTGACCATGCTTATCCACCTCCAATTCAACATGATCAGAGGGCATTCCAAGCTGAACTCAGTTCTTTCCAAAGCTTCGTCTCCCGATTTTTTCCTTCATCGCTTCCATGCATTCATGCGATACCACCCATCTTCTTGAACGCATTGATCAACCCACTCGTGCTCGAATCGTGCTTGGTGCTCTCGCCCGGGTTGTCAAGCTCAGCCTGAATGCTCTTGGCCAGCGCCTTTCCAAGCTCCACACCCCATTGGTCATACGAGTTGATATTCCAGATCGCGCCCTCAGTGAATGTGACGTGCTCGTAGTAAGCAATTAGTGCGCCCAATGTTCCGGGTGTGATCTTCTCAGCCAGGATGCTGGTGGTAGGCCTATTACCAAGGAACACTTTGTGCGGCACAAGCTCATCTGCGGCACCCTCAGCCTTGACGTCGTCGGGCGTCTTACCGATCATGAGCGCCTCGGCTTGCGCAAAGTAGTTCGAGGCCAGCATGTGCTGGTGCTTGTTGTTCTCGATTGGGTTGTGGGATTTAGCGGCAAGGATAAAGTCGGTGGGGATCAGCTTGGTGCCTTGGTGCAGGAGCTGGAAGAAGGAGTGCTGGGCGTTCGTGCATGGCTCGCCGAAGAGGATGGCGCCGGTGGTGTACTTTACGTAGTCGCCGGACCGGGTAATGGCCTTGCCGTTAGACTCCATAGAGAGCTGCTGGAGGTATGCAGGGAAGCGGTGCATGTATTGGTCGAATCTATGAGTGGTCAGTAATGTATAGCAAACGATATCAAGATCTACTCACGGTGCAACGAGGTGAGTTTGCGCGCCGAAGAAGTCAGAGTACCACACGCTCAGGAGACCACCGATGACGGGAATGTTCTCCTCAAGGGGAGCGGTCTTGAAGTGGTGGTCCATGGCGTTGGCGCCCGCCAAGAACTCCTTGAAGTTGTCGAAACCAATGTAGATGGCGACTGACAGACCAATGGCAGACCACACAGAGTAACGACCTCCGACCCAGTCGCTGAAGCCAAACATGTTCTTGCTGTCAATTCCAAACTTCTCGACCTCGCTTGTGTTGGTCGACAACGCAACGAAGTGCTTGGCGATATCCTTGTCGCTGGCGGTCTTCAAAAACCAGTTCTTCGCAGAGGTTGCGTTGGTAGTGGTCTCTGCAGTGGTGAAGGTCTTGGATGCCACCAAGAAGAGGGTGGTCTCTGGGTTGCTGTCCTTGACGGCCTCTGCGAGGTGGGTGCCGTCGATGTTGCTGACGAAGTGGAGCTTCATGCCCTGCTTGCCGTATGGCTTGAGAGCCTCTGTGACCATTACAGGTCCCAAGTCCGAGCCACCGATACCAATGTTGATGACAGTGTCAATTGGCTTGCCAGTGTAACCCTTCCACTCTCCGCCGCGTACCTGCTCGGAGAACTCCTTCATGTGGTCTAAGACCTCGTTGACGCCCTCAACAACGCTCTCTCCATCAACGGACATGGGCTCATTCTTGACATTGCGAAGAGCAGTGTGGTATACGGCACGCTTCTCGGTGAAGTTGATCTTCTCGCCCTTGAACATATCATCGCGGAGGGTCTCGAGGTTGGCTTCCTGCGCCAGCTTTACGAGGAGTGGTAGGGTGTCGTCGGTAAGGAAGTTCTTGCTGAAGTCGAACAGCAGATCACTGTTGTCGGCCTCGTTGTGAAAGGTGCGGCTGTACTTTTCGAAGCGCTTGGGGTCTTTTTCGAACTCGGCGCGAAGCACCATCCCACGGCCAAGCGTGTCATGGTGCTGCATGAGGTTCTTCCCTTCAAGGGCATGAGATTGGGGGATCGCTAACTCTACTCGCTGTTCAATTGCAACTTACATGCTGGCAGCTCGTTGGCCTGCGAAAATCCCGGCATTGTGAGTGTTGATCTTCTCTTGTCGGTGTCTGTGTGGTTGGTGTCAGCTTGAGGAGCAATGGGCCACAATGGCTGGCTCTGCTCACCTGAGAGTTGTGAGGTGAGGGCGGAGTCGTGATTGCTGTTGAGGATGTAGGACGTAGGATGAGGAGCCGATGTGATGGCAATAACACGAGTGGGTCAAATGTCGGGAAGCTCAACAGAAGATGTGTAACCAGACCTCTGCGTAGCGGAATCCACGGTATGACGATGCGGGGCACACAAAAATCAGCCTGATATAGTTCTAATCCGGGTCGCTTTTGCGTACAACCACGCGAGCGGAAGAACCAAGCATTCAGAGCAACCTATCTGGACCGTACACCGTACCTGGTCCTAGATCTAGTACATACAACAGTCATTTAATCGTCAATGCAAAGCAGAATCGTTATTTCGTGCCCGTCGACTTGAGACAGCACACTCCGAATACTTGTCCGCTGAGACGTCACATACCTCTAACGTTTCTGCACCGGTCCTTTTGCGGTCGATGCAGGAGTTGTATAATGCTGAAGAAAACAGACCGCTCATGTGATTTTGCCTCTCGTCAACTACCAGCCGTACCGTCAATCCAACTACATTGTCGGCATCTACCTCTGATCAAAAGCATTGCCCTGCACAATACTGCCACCCGCATCTCCCAATCCCTCTACAGGCCGATTGTAGGACCATCCAGCAAACTGCTGCTGCATCGTCTGACTGAGCATAGGTCCCTCCACGTAGCTGTCTGTTGGTGCTTCTGATGTGAACTCCTTGTCGAAGTTGGCTGTGTCGCGCTCGTCCATAACCGAAGGCTTGAAAGAAGGCTCGTACTTGCGATCGAGAAGCTTCCGCCAATCGATGGAGTGGAAGAATGGATGTGCCTGTGTCAATGTTAGTCTCGTGCATATATCGGGAGTCATCATCATCCATCAACCCACCTTGATCTCCGCCGCTCCGTTGGTTCCCAACCGCCTCGTTGCATCACGATCTAGAAGCTTTTGCAACAAGTCTCTCGCGGCTGGGGGTACAACCTCCGGTCCTGGGAAGTGTAAAGGTTCAGACAAGATCTTCCTGTACATCTCGTTCGTGTTCTCGTCATAAAATGGCGGCAGGCCCGTCAGCATCTCATACAACAACACACCCAGTGTCCACCAATCCACCGCTTTCGTGTAACCTTGTCCATGCAGAAGCTCCGGAGCGAGGTATTCCGGCGTGCCACAGAACGTGTTGGTTTTGTCCTCGTCTTTCATGTCCAGTTTGCACAGTCCAAAGTCACACAGAGCGATGTGGCCAACGTAGTCAACGAGGATATTTTCGGGTTTGAGATCGCGGTAGATGACACCGAATCCATGTAAACATTCAAGTGCACAGAGGAGCTCGGCGGCGTAAAATCTTGAGCGGTTGATGTCGAAGCGTTGCTCCTTTTGCAGGTGATGAAATAGCTCGCCACCGTTGACGAATGCCAGAACGAAGTAGAGCTTGTCCGGAGATTGAAAGGAGAATTTGAGCGGAACGATAAAGGGATTGTTGATCTGCGCGAGGACCGAACGTTCGGCGAGCGTGTGAGCGACTTCTGATCGGGAGATGATATGCTGCTTCCGGATTGTCTTGAGAGCGTAGATTCGTTGGGTGTCCTTCTTCATCACCTGCATGACCTTGCCGAAGCTTCCCTTGCCGACCACCTTCAGCAGCTCGAAGTCCTCGACCTTCAACGAGGAGTGTCGGTTCTCCACAAACTTGACGCCGATCTTGATGGAGCCAGTGCCGAATTGAATGTCGTTCCAGGCCACACCTTCGTCTGCTTTGCTTGGTGGTGGCATGCTTTTCTCCTTCTTGTCTTTCTTCCCATCCGCAGCAGCTGACTGTGCTGCGCCGGGCTGATCCTGCTCGTCAAAAGTAGGCTTGACGCGACATGTCCCGATGAAGATGTCCTGTTGTCTTCCAGCATTTGGTGGTGCTGAGGGGTTCCGGATGTATAGCGAGATGTTCAGCTCTGTTGATCTACTGACGTCGAACTTGTACTGTGTGCTACCACCTGCCCACACCGGGTGTTCAGGCGTGCCCGAGACGGAGTTGACAAACACCTGCTGCTTGTCAAAGTCCACCAGAGCATATGGAAGGTATTTGCTGCTGTATCGACCGTGAGTCGAGGGCATGTTGTTGATACCGCCACCACTGGACGACATTGGCCTGAAGCTGCCCTGGTTCACGCTGCTCGAGCCCGGCCGCGCGCTGTTGCCTCCCATATAACTGCTTGAGAATGAGCCCGCGCTCATGCTGCTGCCATGTCCGGGCCGTGCAAAAGCCTGCTCGGCACCGGGAGGCAGACTGAAACCCCGTCCCTCATGGAGAGTGAGAATAAGGATACCAGGCTTCGCGGGCACGGCAGGTGCATTTATGATCTGTTCGGACACTGCGATTCCTTGTGGATCCGAGGAAGTGGAGGAGATGGATGCGGAAGGCGCGGTCGGTGTCTGAGTTGCAGATGTGCCCGCGGGCGAAGGGGTGGTTTTGGGCTGCGCGTCGGCGCTGTTGTTGATCGTGGACTGCGAAGAGGTGCGAGAGAAGGTGTTGGCGAAAGGAGCACCCAGATGGGTCTCCTTGAGCTCTGAAAGGTGGTCAGTGTAGTTCTGTCACATGTCGAATACCGCGGACGCACTCTTGGTTAGTTTCCAGGACATTGTTGACGATGAGGTGTGGTCGCGATCGCTAGTCCTCGGAGGTAAGATGTAATGTTTGTTGCTGCCCTGCGATTGGCACGTGGGGCACTCCTCCGCGCGGATATGACGGGTGACGAGTACTTATGCCGTCGAAGAGGAGAAAGACGGTGATGTTCGTATCTCAAGGCGCCCGCGCTCGGATTGGGAGGGGAGGATTCGTAGGTAGGACGTGGCGTCGTCAATCAAACTGACCCCTCGGTCTCTGCAGATGTGAAAGCCCGAGTGAAACGCTGCCAATGCTGAGCAATCTTTGAGATCGAGGAAGATGTCTTTACACGAGACTCAACGCGAAAGGGTCAACTTCCACAAGCAACTTCTACGGCGATAGCATTGGCGAATTTGCAGTGATTTTCATTATAAATCAACACGAATCTACAACTTGGAAGTTTCCTGGTTTCGGGGCGGTGGAGAGGCGCAGCGCAGCTGCAGCTCGCTCGCTGTCCAGTCCAATCTCATCCCAGGGTCTTCGTACTTTGCATCTTGGCTACGGGGGCACCGGTAGGGCTGTGCCGAAGAGATGGGATATTTAAAGAAGTGGCTCAAGTTGATTGACTGCTACATGTAAGGGGCAATAATGAAGCTCTTGTCAGGGGAATGTCTCACTCGACCGAGAATCGACGCACCCGCAGCACCCCAACATGTATGTTACACCGCCGGATCTCCTTTCACTCCTCAACTGCAGGTACCGTGTTCTTGCCCCGAATTGCAGGGCTCGACTTTACAGCGTTTCCACACTTTCGATTCTTAGATTCGCCTCTCTCGAGACCATGATCGTAGGTCTTGATCACCACTACGAAGTACCAGAGTCGGATCTGCTGCAACAATGGTAACAGCTTCTCGCAGCGTAGTCCAGTCCAGTAAGCCATGATGAACTCCGGTTCCGCAAGTATGGAATCCGCCTCGTGGCATTCGGGTCCTGCTGCCATGATCGAGTCTGCCTTGGCTAAAGAGTCTTCGGCGTATCTTCCTACCTCCTAACGCATAACCGTCTCGCGAGCCATAAATACATAAATGAGCCTATGGTATTAGAAATGTGATAAGGCGGGAAGCTGTTGATCTCGCAGACCGTAGAAAAACGGTAGACAAAGACAAGTACTCAATGATCGGAAGAGACAAGTTGGGCCTCGCTTGCAAGAAGTTCTACCACAGTTTGCTGGTCGTCAAGCAACTGCTCGCACGAGCAAGTCCAGAAGACTGCGCAGAGGTCTTTGACATTTCGATCGCGAGTCCATGTGGAGGCCGCGGTAAAGGAGTTCCATGCAAAATATGTTCGGGGAAACACTGCGCTCTATTCGGCTTTTCCACTGCAGGTGTCGGTGTCGTGATGACAGGAAGAGATGTTGCCCGCGCAAGGTGAAACTTGGAACGAGTCAAGTGAAGCGAGAGCGGCCCGAGTTCCGATCAAATGCACGTGCCACACTACCGATCGCGACGCGAACCTCACCTCAATCACAAGTGTCCATCAAACAGCTCAACTACCACTCTACTAGTCCGCCAACCTCATGCGCGCCTTATCATAGCATGGGTCTCATCACAAAAACCAAATCCGCGCCACGTGCTGAGTCCGGCTCGTCCGGCGGCGGTGTCAAGTACATTTGCAATGTATGCAGCAACGACATTACCGCGACGGTCCGCATTCGATGTGCGAGCAAGAGCTGCCCAGATTATGACCTCTGTGTGCCATGCTTCTCCAGTGGCGCGGCAAACCTCCATCACGACCCGCGAACACATCCCTACCAGGTCATAGAACCTCACAGCATACCCATATTTGATGAAGGATGGGGCGCAGACGAGGAGTTGTTATTGCTGGAAGGCGCGGAACAATATGGGCTTGGGAGCTTTGCCGATATCGCTGATCACATAGGAGGATACCGGGAAAAGGATGAGGTGCGGGATCATTATGTGCAGACCTATATCAACTCAGCAAAGTTTCCCCTACCGGAGCGGGCAGATCCCCGTGACAAAAGGTTGAGCGATGAAGTACCTAGGGAGGAGTTCCAGCAGCGCAAGAAGCGAAGGATAGAGGAGCGGAAGCAGGCTATTGTGGATAATCAAGGGAAGCCAACAGAACCTGCCAAGCCGACGTCTTCTGTGCCAAGCTGTCACGAAGTTTCAGGATTTATGCCGGGGCGCTTGGAATTCGAGAGCGAGTACTTTAACGAAGCCGAAGAAGCGGTCCAGCACATGCAGTTTTCTCCCGAGGAAGGTCTCAACCCAGTTACAGGCACCTACGATCCGGAGACGGAGCTGAAGATGGTCGTTATGAAGATCTACAACGACCGTCTAACACAGCGTACAGATCGAAAGCGGGTCATTTTCAATCACAAGCTTTTGGAATATCGAAAGAATACTGCAATCGATAAGAAACGAACCAAGGAGCAGCGGGATCTTCACCACAAACTCAAGCCGTTTGCGAGAATCATGTCACACCCTGACTATGTCAACCTTTCCGAGGATCTTGAAAAAGAACAGAACCTCCGGCAAGCCATTACTCAACTACAAGAATGGCGTAGAATGCGAATTTCTACCCTCGCTAACGGAGAGAAATACGAAGTTGAGAAGGCGGCCCGAATGGCGCGTAGCATGCCCTCCGCCAGTCAATTTGACCGCATGACCAACGGCGTGCGTCCAAAACCGCAGGCGAATACCGTACCCGAGGTCTCCGAAAGTGTCGTGAAATACACCACCAAATCCGACCTTCCTGTTCGCCTTCATCCAGAAGTGCCGGCCAATATCGTCTCTCCCGTCCGGGTTCCCCTTCAACCAATCCCGGGTTTGAGTCCAAAAGACTGGGATCAATCGAATGCTCCCGACTTGCAGCTTCTCGAGCCTGCAGAAGTGGAATTGTGTAGACTCTTGCACTTGCATCCCAAAGCGTACTTGTGTATTAAAGATGCGGTTTTCAGGGAAGCAATGAGGTGTGAGGGGAAACTTAAGAAAAAGAATGTGAGGGAAATAAGCCATGTTGATACCACGAAGGGAGGGAGATTGTTTGAGTTCTTCGTGGAGATGGGCTGGTTGGGGAATGCGGCAAAGTCGTGAGGTGGTGTATCAGGGAGACGAGGGGAGAGAAAGAGGGAGAATGGCTGCATGGACAGCGCATTCGCTTTCTATTGTTGCATGACATGATGATTCCACGGGAACAATGTAGATTATGTACATGCAAGCGTTGCAGTGCTTGGTTACGATGCACATCCTATTGCCCAACACTCGCAAATGCTTCACTCCATTCCTTCGTAGGGCATGTCTGGTGGCGTTGTCAATAGGAAGATGTGCTTTGTGCGCTCAAGGTGGATATCAGATGCTTAGGGTTAGGGTTGGGGTAGATGTATCGTTATGCTATCTTCGATGTACATAAGTGTTGGTTACCAAACCAGATGTAGTGGTATCCCGCTAATCCTGTCTTATTTCTCTTCACTTCGGACGCGTCGTTATGGGATTCTAGAAGCAGATGAACCGCCGGGGACTCATTTTCCATGCCTGTGTTGAACCATGGGCTCAGTCCGTTACGATGGGAAGCCTAGCTTGATGTTCCGGTAGAAGGTTCCGCGACGATCAATGCATCAACATGTTTTGTTGAATAATGCAATGCTTCATCAGCCAGGAAGAAGCGATGAATGGTCTGTAGCATGAAACAGTCTTGAAGATTCGAAGGCCATCATTTGACATTGATGTATAACACATGAAAGCGAATAGTAGCACCCTGAGCATCACAGTGCATAACATTGTCATTGTTCAAGGTACATCACAGAGATCAATGACCTCCACGGTCCGTTTGGGCGGCCGGTTCTCATCGGCATCGTCATCTGATGCCTTCCTCTTCAACTCAGCAGCACTTGAAGTTGCTGGTGGCCCGGAAGCTGTTGAGGCGGTACTGGTCTCCGCATGAATGTCCACAGCTTTTGATGGATATGGCGCCTGGTATGTTCCTGGAACAGGCGCACCTGTAGGGAGACGTTGCAAGGTCACAATCCTGGCATTGACGAGATCATCATGTCGCGAGCCCAAGAGCGTCCTCAATCGCTGCTCTGGGGCCAGTGAGCAGCAAAATTGCTTGAACCTCGTTTTCTTCTGCTTCCACGTAGCATATTCCTCTTCGTATTCCGGAAACATGGCGTACCTCTTGGTGATTTCAAGAATGTGTGGACTGCCCGAGGCATGTGTTTGCCATGAGAATCTTCCATCGCTGCTCTGCCCAAAGCCAAGGCGGTAGTTTGGCTGGAACATCGATTCGAGATGGGTTCGTGACGGCTTCGCTCTAGCAAAGCGTACAGACTTCTGCCTCGGGTTGGCAAGAAACTTGTTCAATAAGCGACATTCCTCACAATTCCCACAACCTAGAGTTGGGCCCTTTGACCAGTTGACCGGCTGCTCCGGCTCGTAGCCAGTCATTTTGATCGTGTAAATCTCAAGCAATGCGACCAACCAGACCGAGTGATCGCCTGGAACCTCAGGAATACGTTTAATAATCTTGGTCATTTGAGGTATGCAGCGCGGTTTCGCGGTCTTGAAGTCCAGAAGTACTTTTTGCATGAAATCATTGCTTAGACCAGCTAGATCGTACTTTGTCAAGCACTGCCAGAAGGCCATCAGGTCGTTCACACCGTCTTCGTCGATGGTCTGCAGACTGATTGCTGGAATCGTCGATGGAGCCAGTGTAGAGAATGCTTCGATGGTACACCTGCGATGGAAGCTTGGCTGAGCAAGCACGCGCCATAGCGACAGAGCGAATGCGAGCTCGCCCCTAGAATTCTTTCCGATAGCTATTGGCAACAAACTGTATCGAATCAGCAGTTGGCCATGTTCAATCCAATGAAAGACCTACCATTCAACCAAAAAAGAATTTCCTTCTTCCGAAATGACTTGATTGACAACAAAAGCCTCGTGTCTGTCGAGAGCGGAAGTTCTTTGGAGAACACGTTCCCAGCAAGTACGTCTCCACATGTTGAAGTCAGAGCAGTCCTGGGCAGCACGATGCGTCCACTTGTCAGCGAGAGCCTTCATCGCACGCTGTAATTCCGCGATCTTGTCATAACCTCTGAACACAGGCTCGAGGCAAGGCTTCCATTCTTGGAAAGTATAGTCAGCCGAATGGGAAGCCACCAAAGGCATTACAGTGGCGCGAAAATCTGCTGGAATGATAGGAGGGCCATGGCCGCTGAGCTTTTTGACCGCAGAATCGTGATACATCTCTATGACCTTAGCCGCCAAGTCAACACGTTTCAGATCCATGCAGCACATGAAGATTGCTGGGAATGACCACTTGTCTCTGCAAGGCCGCGCAAGAATGACAGGTTCAAGGAGATCCTCCCGTCCAATGCTCTTGCAAGATAGAATGATGGCATTGAAATCCTGATCGCTGCGGCAAGGACATGCCTTGATGGCTGGGGCTGCCAAATCCTCCTGTCCGATGCTCTTGCAACAGGTTATGATGGCATTCAAGTCGTGAATACTGCGGCAGGGATATGCGTTGATGACTGAGGCTGCCAGATCTTCCCGCCCAATGACCTTGCAAGATGAGATGATGGCATTCAAGTCTTGATTATTGCGGCAAGGATATGCTTTGATGGCCGATGCTGCCAGATCAGTATGTCCGACGGCTTGGCACTGTCTGACAAGCTCGAGCAGCTCGCTAAGATCACGAAAAGGGTTTGTGCGGATAGCTTTCTCTGCGAGATCTTTTCTACCGGCGGCCAAGCAGCCGCGGAACAAAGACATGAAGTTATCTCGACCATAGCCTGGGTGTCTGTTGACGACGAGCTGGCAAATCTTGCCACAGTTGGTTCGGGCTACCTCGTCAGCAGGGTTTGCGTAGAGTTTCGCAAGTTCCGAGTCCAACAATGGACGGTAGTCATTACTGAGACTGTAATCCGAAGAGGGATTGAGAACGAAGTTGATCCAGTTTTCCTCGGGCACGACGATCAAAGCCTTGAGAATCAGTACAAGCATGCTCAAACAATCGTCAATGTCGAATGACATACCATATCCTAGAGGAGAATAGTCAGTCAGTAGCTCTGCTGGGAAAGAAGTAGGGTGTGGATCATGTCCTTGAGCCAGTCAGAGTTGACTCGGCCCGTACACATTGATGCACGTGAGGTGGTGACTCTTCGCTGTATGCCAAGTGTAGGGACGAATGCGAAGAGAGGATTCTAGGAATGAGACTTACTCGATACCAATGAGTGGCCTGTGCACCTGCGTTGCCTGTATGGCCATCGTAACTCTCTTCGTCCGGTGTGCGGTCTTCAAAATGGCCAATCTGAACGATATGCTCGTCTTCGTCAACTCCAACGTTCTTGGCTACGACGTTTCCCTCAAGGTCGACAACAGATAGCAAAGTCACGGAATTTTCCAGCTCTTCGTCGATTGCATGAAATTCTTCATCATCTTCATCTTCACCGTCATCGTCACTCCAGCCATAGCCTCCTCCATAACCGCTGTCGCAGGACCCAAAAATGGACTTTTCTAAGCTTCCGAGACACAGTCTGAGACCGAGCTCTTGTTGCAGGTGCATCATACATTGCACACGATGCACGTCTGTGCCCTTCAAATCACTTGCCCGAATGCTAGCATTGGTGTAGTTATGCTCCAGGTTGTATACGAGGAATTCCGGTGAGCCGACCTTCTTCCATCGCTTGAGTGTATGCTTCACTTGGTCAACGTGAACCCGAAGACTTTGCAACGAAGGCGGCGGCTGAAAGCCCTTTGCCACTAGATTGTAAGTGAGAACAACTCGGTATCCAGATGTGACTGGCTCAACACTGTGCAAAACGTCTGCGTACCTGATTTGCACGTCAGCCTTGCTACCTTCGATGGTCTTGCGGATGTCTTACCATGCCATGCATGTTGATGCCCACTCGGAATACCTGAATCAAAACGTCCATCAGTAGGCTTCTAGACATCTTCTGGATGTTAGACGAGGTGAGGTGTGGCGTACGGTGCCGAGGCCAAACTTTGGCGCTCGCCATTGAACGAGACGATCAGTTCTCCTCCAGTGTGAAGAGACGGCAAACAGACCACCAGAGTCCCAAACATTCGAGGCGCCTTTTCGGAGCTGAGAAGAGTCAGCATCGAATCAGACGAAGGTAGGTGTGGCACCAACTCTTTGTGTGGCTTGAACATTGCCCCCTCCTCATAGACGAGGAGCTTGTACAGCTGTGCCTCAACGGCATTAATACCTCCGGCTACGCCCAATTGATCACATGCTGTGGCTACAATCTTGTTGAGCTCATCTGGCCATGCTGGGTGTCGCAGATTGATGCGGTCGCCATCAATTTCCCAGGTCTTTCGCACTGCCTCGTTCACAATCGTCTCGGTGCCCTTTCCATACGGCGCTCGATGGCTTGCGGCGATGATCTCTGAAATGTCTTGCGGTTGCAATGGCATTCCAAATCGACGAAGTCCCGCAATTTCAAGTCCCGGATTTGGTGCACACGGCGTTGGTCGAAAGTAGGCGTAAGCCTTGCCTGTGCGTTTGATAAGGCTTAGGTCCGTGTTGAGCTGCTCTCTCACGTCCCAATCTTCGTCATAGTCGTCCTCATCAGTACTGCTTTCATCGACCTCGTCTTCGATACAGTCGTCCTGGGAATGCTCATCTTCGTTCTTAACATTTCCACTGCCCTGAATGGCGCTGTTGTTGTCGAAATTATCGTCAGTGGAAAAGATGTTGGGAATGGTGTCACAGGTCACGTTCGGTTGAAGGGAGACCTGTGCGGCCATGTTCATCATATGGTTTGCCATATTACATGTGGTATACAGAATAGTATAGGTAGGTAGATTCCATATCGTCCGTGAAAAAAAAAGACAATGGTAGAAAGTGACCACGGTGAAGGTAGGCAGCAGTGCAGGGGTACGCGAAAAGAAACGAGTCGCAAACTCAAAACTGTCACGCTAGAAATCTTAGTCCAAAGAGTTAGTCCGGACGTTGGGGTACTACCTCGTGAAGAGACTCCACCACAACTTCAGCATTTTCCCAATAGAAGTCCCGCATCAGAACAACTCAAACACTTCAGGCTCCAAGTCAAACTTTTTCAAAGCCTGGCCTTTCATATTCCCGCGAAGAAAGCACTCGCCGACAAAGGTGAACCTCTGTCTCCCATCCACTACCACATCTCCTCCATCGCAGTTCCGCAGCAGATACGGCACATCACCACCGTACAGAACCACGACGATATCTCCTGCGCAGGCGGTACTTGGACACAGGCCTCGTCCACCACTGTGGGTGGAAAAGAAGCAAGGAGTATGGCACTCAACGGCTCCTCCTGTCTCCTTCAGGTAACTTGCATGTGCATGTCTGTGATCCTCTGCAAGACGTGGTCGATTTTTCGTATGTGTCGGAGCTATGCTGCCTGCGACGAAAATTGCTCGCTGATTGATAGGATCAAACAGTCTCTCATACGCCGGGCGATAGATGTCCAAATTTGGATTCTTGTTGTAGAAAGGAAAAGGCTCAATGCCATCAATGATCCCGACCCTGATGCCTTTCACACAGATGGTTCTCGGATTTATATTGTTCTGTAGTAGAGCAATATCAGGAATTGTGTTGCGTGATGCACGGTATGCGGTTTGCGGAGATCCAGCAGCATGACCTTGTTTGTCTGATGCATAATTGTTCGTGTCAGGGAATAGAGCCAAGCTAGCACGACCCCAAGCACTCTTCCCAAACCACGACAAGGCCCAACTTGGATGGTTTGCGCGATCCGATGGCACAGGGAGAGTCGACAGCTTCTGCCACGTTCGGCCTACCGCACAGTGCACCGCCGAGAGGATACGTAGAGATTTGTGAGTGACGATCCACCAACGGGTGAATTCGCAGAATACGGTAGAAACATCCTTTCCATAGTCCGGCTGCAATGCTGCGTCAGTGAACTTTGGGAATATGTTAAGAAGGGCAAAGATCTTGTCGCGTGGGTCTGTAGCATCGAGATCCAGTCCTGCTATGAAGAATTCAAGAAGGCGTTCAGGATCTGGGCGAGGATTGGTCCGATAGCTTAGGCAATCGAGGGTTTCGCCGCCACTCATGGTTAGCGAGAAGAGTTCTGAGTACACGGCAGGCATTACCCGAGCGTAAGAAGGTCCCGGCATAGCCAACCTACGATTCACTGCCATGTTAATCTGAAGCACAATTGACCAGGGAAGAATCTCTGTGCCACAATGAGCGACGATCTCGCGAGCATTGAAAACTTCTTGCAGAACCCAGACCCGCCGGAACCAGGGAAGCTCAAGCAATTGGCTGGCTTGAAAGTAGTGACCTGGAACCATAGCGTTGGATTCCTCGAAGGTGAGGTCTCTGTGGGAAGTGTTCGGCTCGACAGATGTCTCATCGTTGTCTTGATCACTGAGAACTTTTGCAATGCCATCGTGTAAGCGGCGGATTTCATGCACATTGAGCCTGAGTTGTCCCAGCCACACGATTACCCTCAAGGCTTTTGAGTAGATCAAACCCATCATCTGGACTTGCGAGCTTCGCTCCGATATGTCTGCCTGATTGATGCAAATGGCATCCGCCCAGATTGCGCGGATTCCATTCGTCTCGTTCCGGAGTCGCTTCAGAGCTGCGTGCAGGTTGATCGTGATTTCAAAAGGTCTGCCGTTCAGCTGGATGGTCTGATTCCGTCGATTGTCGCCCCAGACGTAGGACAAGGCTTCATACGCCCTATGCTGATCCGAGACCAACGATGTTTTGGCTAGTCTGCATACAAGTGGACTATCGGGAGATCCAGGCAGTATCTCCAGAACTCGAATCTCTTTCACCTCGTTGTCTAGGCTAGTGTAGAAGGTCTCTGCGGTGATAGCAGTGTGTTTCTGCTGCGATAATGGGGTATCTCCTTCGCCCTTGATGGTGATTGCTGCAGAAAGCACATGATTGCGCCAAGCAAGAAAATGAGCCTTTGGGATGATTTGAATAGTGTCGTTGGGTTGAATTCCCTGGATAGCCAAGCGTAAAAAGCGCCTATTGCCTGGATCATCTCTAGGCCATGTGGATGTGTGAAGGCGAGGCGTCGCATCTGCATGTCTGTTGACTTGAAAATGCCATCGCAAGCGTTCGTGACCGTCCGGAGTCACGACGGCGGCATCGAAAGAACTATAGCTGTGTCTATAGCTTCCTTTGTGCAATCTTTCCACGTCACTGAAACCTGTACATGTCAATCTGGTGAAGGGTCTGAAGTTGGCGGATTTGCTACCTTGGTCATGCGATACCGTTTCAAAGATGATGCTCTTGACAGAGTCGAAGTTCGCTGGGACGGTGAGCTGTACATATGCCAGTTCTGGGCACCCAAAGCAGACTGTGATCGGAGCGGAAGCTTTCGCAGTCGCAGTCAACTCCATGGCTGCCGTCTGGTTTCACCAGATCGACTGAATGATTGTCGATGAGAGTAGGCAAGATCGAGACTTTATCGCATTCAGCGCTTGTGTTCACCGCAGTAGCTTCTTGGTGGTGTCCCGAGTTGCAGCAAGTTGGGAGCACGCTGTCAGCACGATGTATACCAGGTACGGTCAGCATGCTGTGTTCGAGTAGGGATTGAATTTGTGAGTGTTTTTGCATTTGTATACCACTCACTCTTGGTGCGGCGAACAGTACCGTATAAGCGGAGTGGAAAAGGTTTGTACGCCATACAAATGTCTTTGAGGTAACAGAAGGAAGGAAGGGAGCTGGAAGGCAGAGCTGGCAGCTGGGAGAGTACGTTTTACTAGTCGCTTGGCGAGCAGCGGTCACTGGTCTGGTCATTGGTCACTACTCGGTCTGTGCAGGCAAGGGGTCACGATAGTCGACGTGCATCCACAACTCACAAATCCTTCACACGACATCTTCGTACACCAATTCAGGAGACTCTGTAAAGATGAGGCAGCACACGATTTCTACTCTTCCATAACGCAGTGGCGACCAATCGCCGCAAAACAACCCCGCAAACATGCACTGGATCGGGACTGTCCTCAGAAGTTGCAGCAAAGACAGGCCATAATGTGCCACATTCGCCGGCCGATTCTGAGTTGTCAGCACTGCCGACCGTCCTCAAACGACCGATCTACCAGTCCGCTGCCTCAGTGCGCCTCGTTTCGAACAAGTCTCCCCGATATGACACACTGGCACAAATGTCGAGTTTCTGGAGACGGACTGTCGCCCAAAGGTATCTGCGATCGTGCTGGTACACTCTCGATTCAGATGACACCATTTCATCGCATCGGCTACCATTGAACAGCAGGTCTTGTGGTTGACACGGTCGTAGTTCTTTCTGTATACGACACCGAGGCACTTGTAGGCATGCAGAAGATGCGACGGCCGCACTTCTTCTATCCTTTGATTTCGATTTTCCTTATCAAGCAACCAACATTCCCCTGAATCCTCTTCTTATGCACTGCTTCGCAAACTTCATAATACTTTCATTATTTTCAGGTAGACACAACAAACGAGACGAAAGAGCGAGCACATCGTACCAGTAATTCAGTCCCTTGAACATGCTATCCGCATGTTTGGAGATCGTAGCTCATTTTACTTTTTCCATTAATCTATCAAACGCCAACCACTGCTCTACTGTCTAGCAGAAAAGATCAATACCAAGACTGCCACCAGGCGTGTAAGCGCAAACAGCCTTGCCGAGAGTGTCATCGAGGTGGCTCTTGTCTGTCGTGGCGGCGGCCTCACACACCGGTGCCGAATCAATCACACCGAATGACAATGTGTCAATCACGCCCTCGAGCGAACGCAGGACAGCAGCCACAGGTCCCAGGAAGATACCCTCAAGGAGGCCAGATTTGCCGATGACAATCTTGAGGAGCTCCTGGTGCACGACGACGAACTGTGATGTGGTTAGATTGTGTCCAAAGTCTATGGTGGAAGACGAATACTTACGTTGTGGTAAGCCGTGCAAACACTTTGAGCATCAGCATCGCCGTATGGTTGCGTTCCGTCCATGGCATTAATGTCAGTGGTGGCGGTCTGAATGATTCCTTGGAATCCGGTGATCAATGGCTCGGCAGGGTTGAAGAACTGGCGTTTGGCGATGGCAGTTCCGCCGGTTTGGATGTTCGACGCCACGGGCTGGAGTGCCTGAGACTGCTGGGTGATCGCATTGATGTTCGCTACCATTTGAGCGGCAGTGACGGCACGCTTCTCGACGGTAGGAGCGGCAGCTGCCAGACCGGCAACGGACAACAGTCCTGTGCAGATGGTAGAGAAATGCATGTTGGATGATCGAGGTTGGTGGGAGCAGAGATGTGTAGTCTCGGAACGGGATGAGAGGTCTGGGAGGAGGTCTGGTGAATGATGATGAACATTCAATGGCGTACAACGATGGGATATATATATTCGCCCTCAGTGTGTTCGCCCACACTCACGTAGACGCATAACCTCAGAGCGTCATCACTCATCAAATTCAACCCATAGCCACTACATCATACATGCTGCTGCATTGAGTAGCGCGTATTGACCTGATATCCTCTTTGAGCCTTAGCAGTGTAGTAGTGAAGTTGGTGGACGTCTCTCAATGGTCGACACTATCCTGCAAGGTATAATCTACATCTCAATTGCTACATAGGGCCATCGCAGGTGGATTGAGTGCCAAGCGATGGAGGCTAATGCATGTTGATACTTAAGCCGATATGATTTGCGGGCCCATGCTAACCATGCAAGTGGATGTCACGATGCATCTGAGAGTCTCGAGAGTCCAACGATTTTTCTACCGATCTTCTGCAAACTAAAACAGCACAGCAGGGTCATCGAAGTCCTGTTCCTGGTCTGCGTTTTTTCGCCCAGCTCGCATGGCTGCCATGCATCTGTTGCAGAGACGAGCCGCGAACGGCTCAACTTGGCAAATAATGGAATTGATGGTGTGCGAATTACCATGCTGAACTGCGTGGATGCTTCTTGGCGATAGAGGATGTAGTGTACCTAGTGTTGAGTTCGTATCGTATGGCGGGAGCTGAAAGATCCGGAAGGAGTCGCAAGGTTAAGGCCAAAACGGAAAATACAGCTGTGATCGGCATGCTTAGATCGGATCTTTGACGGCCCGAGTCGGGCAATAGACGAGCAACCGAGATGAAAAGATCTATGGAGCTCGTCCTATCAAGAGAGTATCCTGTACGATGTAACATCACCTCACGTAAGTTCACCAACAAGACAAACCGTACTGCGGACCAGTCCCGACGTGGGCATCGCAGTGCGCTGTGCAGCATGAGGCACGGCAATCGACATCATCAGACATTGTCGATCTGTTGTCATTTAGACGTTCATTATCATGATTACAGAACAAACATTACTTACTAGGAGTACAAGCCCATCGCCATCGTCCATTCATCGCTGCGTTGTCGCTCACATCGTTGATGATCTCAACAACACTCACTTCTTCGCAGCCTGCAGATGCCACTCGCTGATCTTCTCGAAGATGCCCTTGCCTCCCGTTTCGATCACATCTCCGTGGCAAGGGATGATGCGGTCAAAATCCCACTTCTGGATCTTTGCCATGCTCTGGTTAAAGGCAGGTCTGTCTTCTGCGGACTGAAGCCAGAGTGCGCGCTTCTGCCATGTCGCAGGTCCGTTGGTGTTCATGACGCCGACAAAGAGCTTGGTGAAGATACCTGCAGAGGGATTTTCGCCGCTCTTGCTGAATTGCTCGGTCGCTGGAAGGTTGAAGAGAAGATCCGCTTCGATAAGAGTCTTGCTGGGCTTGTGGTTGAAGACAAGCTCCTTGTTGCCGTGGGCGAAGACATACTCGGAATCAAACTCGTTGTCGAACTCTGCAGACACCTTGTAGCCTGTGTCCCTGTCGGCTTTGCGGAAGAGATGGCACTTGTCACTTGGAAGCTTGAAGTAAGATTGTTTGTCGCGGAGATCGGGGAGGGTCTCTGGAGCTACAATAGTAGCTTCTGGGTAAGCCTGTCACATGAGAATGTCAGCATATCTGTATCATAGTTGTAGACAGCGGTCGCTCTTACCTTGTGCCAGCTCTCCAAGAAAATGTGATGTTCCTGATCGGGAGCGACAATGTACTTGACTGTTCCCTGACTCTCCGTCTCCTTCTTCACCGTGTCTGTCCATGCCACTGGCGAAAAGACAGCCAGCGAGCCCGTTGCCATGCGCACGAGAGTGCCTCTGCCGCCAATCTTGATCTTTCCGAAGCGCGAGAAGGGTGTGCTGAAGGTGGTGATCTCTGGAGTGACCTTGCGGATCACCATCACCTTCTCCGGGTCGGATGGGATGAGCTTGTTGGCTGAGGACGCCATGCTTGCTTGTGCTATCGTCGTGTGTTTTGAGGTGGAGGTTTTTGACTCGGGGTTGAATGTCGGATGCTAGGAGTGGCCGACGACTTGAAGCCTCTTATATGGCACGAGAGCAAGTCTGGTATTTGCTTAGCAGATTTGCAGGTGATGTTCTATGATTTCAGATTGGTCTGGCCTTCATGTTGCTCACGCGATCCTCAGTACGGCCGGAGTATTTGCAAGGTTCCTGACGTCACCATCACCATACTCGAAGACGAGCACGAGCTTCGTTGACCTCCATTGAGATGATATGGAATGTCTACAGATAGCATCATGGTAGCGATGGGAGTACAGAAGAAGTACAAGATATCAAATCTGCTTCACATATGCTTCAAAGTGAGGTGATCATCAAGGTCCCCAAATAATGCAGTTGCTACCTAGGAGGCAGAGCTTAATAATAAGGTATTTCAAGGTAGGTAGGTGCTTCGTATTCTCGTATAGAACCATACCACTTCACGTCGTCGTCGACAAGACTTTTGCTGGCTCTGGCTCCATGTTCCTAATTGCACGACTGAGCATTCCCAAGTGATGGCGCTCATAATGCATTCAGCATGCACCAAAAGGTCATTCTCACGCCTCCTGGCACTTCCTCCGCACATTCGACACAGTCTATACTCAACCGCATCCTCATCGACAAAGCCCGAAATCTACGATCTCGTCTGCATTGGAGGCGGACCAGCCGGTCTTTCTCTAGTCTCGGCCTTGCGATCAAATCCATCGACCCGAAACCTCAAGATTGCTCTGATCGACTCCCAAGAGCTGTCATCAAAGACATCCAACGAACCGAATGTATACTCCAATCGATGTTCCTCTTTAACGCCATCATCCGTACGATTTCTCCAGCAGAATGGAGCTTGGGATCACCTCAACACATCGCGAGTACAGCCATATCATAGTATGGATGTATGGGATGGCGTGAGTGGAAGCAAGATTCAGTTTGACCCGACTGAGAGCTCAGGAGGTTCCATACTTGACAGCGTTGCTCAGATGATCCCTGGGAGCCGATTGGCCGCAAGTAGAAGGCAGTACGATACTCCAAGTATCATGGAAGTGGCGACAATGTGTGAGAACTCCAACCTGACGTCGGCATTGCTGCAACGGCTCGGAGAGGCAGGAATGAACATCGAAATGCTCGATAAGACCAAAGTGCAGTCTATTGAGTTGGGACCTGAGCCGGTTGATGAGAAGTCTGCGGACTTGTCGCAGTGGCCAGTGGTCAATCTGCCCGAAGGTCGGTCTTTGGCTGCCAGACTGCTTGTTGGTGCAGATGGCGCCAACAGTCCTGTGCGCCAGTTCGCTGGAATCTCAAGCGATGGTTGGGACTACAATCAGCACGGCATAGTCGCCACTCTGCAGCTTGACCAGTCCTTCAGTGAAGCCAATCTCCGGACTGCTTACCAGCGCTTCTTGCCTACCGGACCAATTGCGCTTCTTCCACTCCCGGGAAACAAAGCGAGCCTGGTATGGTCCATTTCCGCACAATACGCTACAAGAGTGAAGCAGCTGTCGCCCGGAGAGTTCGCAGAGATGGTGAATGCTGCTTTCCGCCTGATGACAGTAGACATCAACTACCTGTTGACAAACCCAACTGCTTCACCAGCCGAGGAGCTTTCTTGGCGCGAGCTGAACACGCGAGCTGCTGAGACTGGCCTACCATCGAATCTTCCTCGCGTCAAGAGTATCCAGGAAGGAACAGTAGCTTCATTCCCATTACGCATGCGCCACGCGTCGACCTACACAGGCCACCGCGTCGCTCTCATTGGAGATGCTGCACATACCGTCCACCCGCTTGCCGGGCAGGGACTGAACCTTGGGTTGGCGGATGCGGAGTCCTTGGCAAAGCTTATTGCTCGAGGTGTGGATCACGGAATGGACATCGGTAGTTGTTGGTGTCTTGATGACTACAACGCGGAGCGCTGGGCGGCGAACAATGCTATGCTTGGCGTTGTCGATAAGCTGCAGAAGCTGTACTCCGCTGGTTCTGGCCCGGTGGTTTGGGGAAGGAGTCTTGGGTTGGACTTGGTGAATAAGCTTGGACCTTTGAAGGGTGCTTTGATGGGCGCTGCTGCTGGACGTTGATCTCTGCTGCTCTTGCCAGATTCCGGTACAGGACCATCTTCGAAGTTCTCGATCCGCGATCACGGCTGTAGATTTGCCGCTGCAGGTCGCATGCAGCTCGAACTATCTTATCTCACACCTCGCGCGTCGCCTTGAGAATGAGCCAATCAGCTTTTCCGTGCAGCTAGAGGCTCTCCGCCATTCAACAAGAGACTCTGCCAGTCTAAAGGCCTGTCATAGCCCAAATACCAACGGCCAAGTCGAGAGAGCATCTTCACACGCCAATGACTCAGGCAACGCGGAGCTAGCCGTGAGTGAACACCCATAAACATCCACATGATTCTTTCTGTTTCTTAGGCTTTCAAAGTTTCGACCTCAATTCGGAATTACACCCACACCACTACCTTACCTCATCACGTACCCGCCCAGCACAGACACACCTCCATCTCCATCATCACCTTTTGTGTTTCCGCATTCTCTACTGCACTTGGCAGACACCTACAACATTGCATTCGCGCGCCCAATACCGCCTTCGGGCTCCTCATCCAAACTTCCGCCTGACCGAAACATGGAGCCTACTCCGTTTGTCGGATCCTACAAACGCTACAAGGCCGGCACGCAAAAGCTGATACAGTGGCTCTTCACCACTGCACGCGCAGGTGACGTAGTCCTGCCTTCACAACTGAAGAAAAAGGCGAAATCGGAAGCGAAAGTTCAGGTGACTAGGAAGCTTCGGACAGATGAGCTCATCCCTCTGGCACAGAAAATCATAGCGGTCAAGGATCCCGTTCTTGAAATACCTTTGAGTATCCTCGATTGCGCCAAGGATACCATTACCGGGAGACAGCAGTCCGCTCTCTGGTACGCGGATAAGGGCGATGCAGAGTCCAACTCCACTCACCGTTACTTCTTGAACACGCTCGAAGATATCTTTGTCTTACTCAAACGCGAGGTCAAGAACCGTCGCCCGTTGCGCAAAAAGAAAATCGAGCTCCCGACCGATTCCAACGATTTGAGCAATGTCTTCATGAATTTGGAATTGGAGGATCCCCATATGGAAGAGGCGGAGGAAGAGCATGCAAAGAGACCCACGACATTCAAGAAGCAGCAGCTCGTGGAAATGGAGATGTCCGAAGATGACCTTGAAAACGAAAAGAGGTTCGCGGTCTGGTGTTTGATGGATGACTTACACAAAATTCGACTTCACGTGCGCGGAGTTTGGAAGCAGTACAGGCTGGGCGAATTGAGCTTGCCAACTGCGTCTGAGATCACCAACCAGGCGTTTTACATCATGAGTGTAAGTATAGATACAGAATGGGCAGAAGAAGCCCAAACTATATTATCTGCAGAGCGACCTCCCCCTCCCCCTTCCATACCATCTCCTTCGCAAGCACGAATGACTCCACCAAGCAGACGACCTTCATGCGCACATGAGAGATTGTCGTCTTGGAGAGTGTGGAGTCCTCCGGCGTCAACTGTTCGAAACATCGCTGACCCATTTGCTCTCCATCTTTAGGTTTGCCGAGCCGACTTCGTGAACGATTATCCAACTTTGCGGACCTGGAGACAAATGCTAGATGTGATAGGTCTCCAGATGTATGTCCAGAACGCTCGAGGCAGCAAACCTTGGGTGTGTTCATCCAAAGATCACGACCATCAGGGTCCATCCGCTGCATGCCACTCGGATCGGCTGTGTATGCCTGCATGGAGCGCGCTCCAGGACTTTCAAGATCTGGCCGGCGGGATAAGAGCTCTTGGATCTGAAGCTGCAACAAACCCGCCAATCTCCGTGTTCTCTGGCCATCCTTTCGCCAAATCACTACTGAACATCGCATTCGAGTTGGTTGAGCTGGCTTGTCATGGAACGAAAGTCAACTTCGTTCAATTTGATCAATATACCCATTTCCTGCTGCAGATAATTGCAAGTGACCGCGAGTCATATGGACCTCACATCCTGGTGGCTACGCAGATCTACATGGAGATATGGGATGCGCTAGATGGTCATACTGACCGCGGCATGCTAGAAGCATCCATAACGATCGCTCGATCAGCTGAAACATTCAGAAAATTCGAAGACTTCAAGAGGCAGTGCATCTCTGCAGACGATGGGGGACTCAGCATGCGAATTGTCTGCCCAGGAGCGAAAATTTGCCTAAAGACGAAGGTGAACCAGTCCGTTGGAGCGCGACTAGGGTGGACCTACCAGTCTGGGGCTAGCCAACCCATCCTCTTCATCCCATCAAATGTTCTGGCCGCATTGCCGATCTACTGCGGCAGGAGAGCCTTCTTGGAGCAAGTTGACCTTACCGTCCACGGGATGGAGCTGCTCAATTCAGACCAGTTTCTGCTTGCTGGAGCACACCTTTACAAAGCCGCCACTGTCCAAGGCTCTCTTGACCTCAAGTGGGATGACATGGATTTCCTTATTTCTCGCCAGAACACACGTGGACCTTTCGTCCGCGCATGGGATAGTTGTGAAAGCGTCACTATAATCGCGAAGCAGTATCACCTTGCTCTGGGCATTCCTTTGTCGCAGCTAGCTGGCAAAAACCACCCTGCCATCCCCTCCGACGCCGTGTGCGAAAAGAAATCTACCAAGATGTTCATGACCTCGGCTTCGATCAGCGGTGAGTGGAGCAGGCCATTGGAGAATGAGACACCCATGCGAGCACTTTACGATTGCGCACGGAATTTCATGTTATACTGCAAGGTGCCCGATGGTCGTCTCGTCACACAGTGGGACCAGACCAAGAAGTTGACACCATGCCAGATGCTGTTCATCACTCAAGAGGCACTGGTAGAGGACGAACTGAGTCTCAACTTTGACTTCTTCAGTTTCGCTCGGCAAGTAATAGGCATGGCCATGGCTGCATCCGATGTGTTCGTCGATCGACTCGAGCAAGATTGCATCCCTGAACGTCTCGAAAAGAGAGCGCCAAAGCCGTATCTGATTATCAATGAGATATTGTGGGAAGCAGCAAATGCGGAGAGAGAGGACAGTAGGAGGTCATCGACAGTTCTGCACGTAGCTGGCAAGATGATGTGCGATTTCATCTCGTTGTATGGCCGCGATGGACTTGACGAGGCGATGCCCATCTCGAGTGGCCATATTCCAGATGCAAAGAAGCCGTGCGTTCACCACGATGACAAGTGTGTCGGCTTCGAGAGTCCGACTCGCTATCCCGGTCTGATAGAAATTGAGACTTTGCCAATTTTCGAGACAGGTCATGTTGCGACAGAGATTGAGACAGAGGTACTGCGGCAAGTCGTTCTTCAATGGGAGTCCTGCTTTGCCCAGCGTCCTATCCGACAAAACGAGATCATGAGCGCCGTCGATGCCATCGTGCTTGACGGAACTGATCGACTTCACAAGGCGGGTATTTTGAGATACGCGCACGTTACACTAGGCCCCGACTTGAGACCTGACGTGCGAAGCATTGCGGTGGCGGAATGGCGGCTCTTTCATGAAAAAGGTAGGCTGGACACTGGGTTGGTGGTACGTGGAACGGCTGACAGTCAGGACTTGGAATGCTCTGCCGCTGGTCTCCCCACCGAGACTGACGAGTAGCGATGAATATGGTGGATATGGAGCCAAGCAGCTCTTAGCTTAGGGAGGCTACTTCAACGAAATGGTTGGAGCATCTCCATTCGTCGAACGATTGAGCCAGTGCAAAGGGCTCCATTGGCTTGAAAGACAATGGCATGGTGCGGAGACGATCTTGAGACGATGTTGTGGATCTCTACGAGGAGATTGGCAGTTGGATAATAGTCCTACGAACAGCTCGAGTTGAACGAGGGAAGGCTTGGAGATAACCCCAAAAGGGCGAGGTGTTTCAGACATGCTTCTTCAACGCGTGATGAGAGATTTCTCTCTAGCAGTGTGTATACATAATCACAATTGGGTCCTACACGTCGGAGTTCCTGGTCGTCAGCTCCAAAGTGATATCCCACCTTGGCCGAATCCTTGGCAGCGCTACTTCGGCCGGCTGCGCGAAAAACGATGGCTTTCGCCGTCGGGCACGCTTCCTTCCTATAAGATCCACCATTCACGAATGCGATATGATTTAGTTTCCATCTGTATATCTATCGTCCCGCACCCCTGGATACAACGCGATGCGTCTAATTTTTCCGATGCTGCCCTTTCTTGGGCTCGCCTTCAGCCATCAGCACAACTTCGAAACAAGATCCACCCAAATCCCACTTGCAGAAGCGCAGCTCAGCATCAATGGAATACCTTATAGCACAAGAGCTTACTGGATGCGTAGAGCAAACCAAGCACTGTCTGACCTCGTTTCACCATGTCCGTTCGGGGCGTTCGGAAGCGTCATTGTAAACCATACCGATACAGCCGGGCTTGGCGAACTCGTCTGTATAGGAGCCAATTCTGCTAGCTCGACCGGGAATCCCACATTGCACGGTAAGCAAGTCTGCCATCGACGGCTTCTTGACGACGATCTGAAAATAATTCCTTGGGACCACCATCACATCGACAGCTCCGGCTGTCCAGAAAGTTCATGCCCTGACATCTTTCTCGCAGGCGAAATGGCAGCCATTAACAACTGTACCTCTGTCCTTACTTCTCCTACTGGACCGTACAATTTTACCGCCAGCGAAGCACAGGACGCATTTTCAAGCCTCTCGTTATACACCAACGCCGAAAGCTGCCCAATGTGCGCCTCTGCTATTCGATGGGCCGGATTCCGAGAGTATATCTATGGCACGTCGATCGACAAGTTGATTGAAAAGGGCTGGGGACAGATTCGAGTGGCTTCCATGGAAATCTTTCGCCAGAGCTTTGATTTGGGAACTTCGAGCAGATTGATCGGAGAGGTCTTGACGAACGAGACCGACCCGTATTTTCTGTGGCAATACGATCCGGAATACCCCTGTCCAGCAGGGTGTAGAAGGATAGAAGGCAGTTGTGCGAAGTTGTGAAATGAGCTCCAGGCATGTAGAGTTTAACAAACCCTTCACTTACTCGCCATAAATTGGGCTAGCCGGAAGTCCTGGGACGTTGCAAATTTGGGCGGTAGCCGGCCCACAGTTCTGTGGAGGCTCACTAACGATACACCATGGCTAATAATTCGGCTGTCAATCCTATTTCTCACTATTCTAGCTTTCTGGTTCCGATACATCCTAGCTTTTCTCAGGTACGTGGTTGTTGACCTCTTGGCACGATATCAATATTCTCCACGCCTCAAAAGCTACATACATCTCACTCATTACAATATAAAGCTGACTACGTCTTTACTACTTACTCTGCATTTGTGTCAAATCCTCACAAATCGCTTCGTCCAGCGCCACCCACTGAAAGTTTCAACCACCCTACAGAAAGGTCGAGTCACAAAATCGCAACTATCTTGAGAAAATCTAAGCCATCAAAACCATGGCCACCGCCCTTAAGACTCTCCGTACTCTTCGTACGCCGGCGACTCGCACTAGAGTGATAACTGTCACTCATCGCAACAACTCAAACTTCAAAGATCCTTGGGAATATCCACCAAGTGCGCGAGTATCTGTGCAATCATTTCGCGAGGCCAAAATTGAATTCAAAGAACCCCGGACGATATTCGCAATGCTCGTTAAAAAGTTGCCTATCGAGCAGACTCAGGCCATGGCAACTCTTCAGGCTTTCAAGAAAGACGAAGCGATGCGTGAGGCCAAGAGGAGAGAAGAACTCGAAAGATCCATCTCGGGGAACATTCATGTTGATCAGGGTATTGGAGAGACCGCCAAAGCCACAGTACATGACGGTGCTTGGGAGAAGATGAAATTTGAATGCCCGTGGAACTTCATGCTGAACGAGCACGACTTGGAGAGGCTGGAAGCAAGTTGTACTGCGGCCAAAGAGACTCTCCTTCCTGGTCGTTTGCTCAAATCAAGGACGAAGAAGAGATCGACAAGAAAGAAGCTTGTGAAAGAAGAAAAGTTGGATAACTCTATGCCAAGTCGCGTTTTAGTGCGAGAGGCAGCACTGCTAGTTTTAGTGCTTCTGGCAGTGCTAACTCCCGCACTCCTATCTCTCGAACTCATTTTTTGGGCATATGCATAAGCATCAGGAGCGAGGAGTCATGGTGTAATTCGATAGACTTAGAATGACCCATAGTACAAGACCGCTGAATTCGATACGTCTTAGTGCTTGTTGATGTCTGATCGTTCCAAGATCCCTGGCTGCGAATCTTCAGGCCACATGAGAAATAAAGGAACTCAATGAATAGGCAAGGGCCTGTGTGGAGGTAGCTTCCCTTCTCGAGCAAAACGGGCCCGCGCGAGTCCATATAATGAACTTGGTCAAAGAAGACCACCACCACTTGATTGCATATTTGAGTACTGTAATGATAAGAGACTACGTCCAAATCGTCAGCGTCAGAGTAGCAAGGCGTCAGTATGACCCAGGGGTCCAACCAAGGGGAAATGCCAAGACTGAATATGGATCTTTTGATAGAGAAACTATGGCTGCAAGAGACCGGCCCGGCACGGTCTTCTGGGCACGTCTGGTACCGGTGAGAAGTGTGTCCTGTGATCTCTGCCGAAGGATCAAATGGCAAACTCTAATAGTCCTTGGTCTGCGTCGAGGTATTTAAAAGACAATTTCCTACAACAACTCAACCTCGCTTTGATCTTTGTAAGTAGCTACAAATCATTACTTTCGCAACCAAGACTGACAGAACCAACTTCGTGGTCTTTCTCAGGTCATCACGACTCTACACGATGCATATCTGCCGAGCCTTCTGTCTCCTGGCGACCGCGACCACGCTCATTGCCTCAGGGGCACAGGCCCGCGCCTTTCCATTCCGCATCAGGTTCCTGGCAGTGGACGACTGTCAAGCCGATCATGCCATTAGTGGCACTTCATCCTCTCCACACGTCATAAAAGACGGCCAATGCCACACAGAGCCGCGTGGTTTCAAGAAATATACCATGAAAAAGAACGAGTATGTATGTTGAGAGTGACTCGATTCACTTCGATAACTGCTCATCCCAACCAGCAGAATAGCAATTCTAATCCTCTTTTCAGCACTCCTATCGGTCATGATTTGTCTTACTTTGGCGTGTGCGACATGAGATTCTATGAAGAGCCTGACTGCCAAGGGCGGGTCGTCGCAGACACCTTGCACGTAAGTTATATTGGCGTTCTTGTTAGAAACGAATAGTAGCTAAAATGTCGAGTAGATGAACGTAGAAGGCGAGCACGAGAACAGATGCGAATCTTGGCATAGGACGCCGGCAAGAAGCGTAAAGGTCGAGTGCCAGAAGAGGTGAAAATCCGCGAGCGTGGGACCATAAAGCGATTGAGGCTGGATTGTAGAACTTGCTACCGAAACATTGACTGGGTCCCATGCATCTGAGTGAGCGTGGCTGTGTAATCTAAGGATTAACGCCCAAGCTAGCTCTACACTGGAACAAACTTTATCCGAGCCGCTGCTCTCTTGCCCTCTCGCTCTTTGCTCGTGTTCATCCGCCACCTATTCGCCGGCGAAAATCCACTGCACATGGCAACTAGCCCATTTGGTTCTTAGTCTTGTAGAGAAAATAACCAAGTAAAAAAAGCTGCACAAGATTTCCATTTGCAATTCTCGCCTTGTTGGACACATACAGCACTCAAGGACTACCCTTCTCATCATCAATAGGAATACTCTCCAGCCTCTGTTCCTCAGCATCTCTCCCACCATCAATTTTATCCTTGTCCTCCACAACCCCATCCTGCAGAAGATCTGCAGGCATATCTGGTTCTTCGCCATTCTTTCGATATCTCCTCTCCGTGAAAACTGGGTTCTCCTTCTTACTGTACGCTTCTGCGAAAATGGCGTCTAGACTTTCGAGTTTGTGGCCGTTGGTTTCGGGAAATACGAAGTAGCTATCAGTGCGTATGGTCAGTATCTATCTCGAGAGGAGGGAGGTTTTGGCGATGACTTACATGACTGGAATAAAGGCAATGTTAAAGCAAAAGAAGACAAAGTACGTCTTCCAAGAGATCTTGTTGATCATGATGGGTGCGAGCTGCACGACGGCATAGTTGAATATCTACCTCTTCATTAGCTCTCATCCATACCATTTGCGTTTCAAACAACATACCCAGTTTGTACTCGTACTGAAACCCGTAGCTTCAGCACGAATACGTATCGGCGTGACTTCTGCCGGGTACAACTACATATCATCAGCAACCATCACCACATAAATCTTCCGTTCCAACATTGCTGTACTCACCCAAGTAACTCCCAACCAACCCAGCGCAAAAAAGGTATCATAAACAAAGATGAACACGGTAGCCGCATACGCCGATCCCTTGAATTCATTCGTAGCAAACGCAAGACAACCGCCGATAATAGCCAGGGAAGTAGCCATTCCCGCAGCTCCCCACATCATAAGATTTCTTCTTCCTAGCTTGTCAACGACAAACAGCGCTAGAACAGCCGAGAGGAAGTACTCTGTTCCCAGCCAGGCAGTCAGGAAACGCGATAACGTCCCGTCAAACCCTAGATTGGTTTCGAAAACAGTCGTGGCGTAGTACGTGACCAGATTCTAACATCTCCGATTAGCAACTTTCCTCACTTGGCTGTTAGGTTGGAAGAACCATACAATACCACTAATCTGCTGAAAAGCCTGAGACAAACAAGCAGCCCAAGTTCTCCAGCCATTCATAGCAGGTCCATTCGTCCACATCTCCTTCATCGTGACTTTCTGGCCTTTGGTCAAGTCATTGACTCTTTCAATTTCAGCGATTTCGTTTCGGACTTCTTTGGAGTCAGGCGATGCATTGTCTAGACGTCCCATGATTTGCGCCGCTTCTTCTGTCTTTCCGTGTTTCAGGAGCCATCGAGGAGATTCGGGGAAGAGGAGAACGCCTATCATGAGGAGTACTGCGAAGAAGACCTGGAAGCCAATTGGAAATCTGCGTGGAAGTTAGTGAGGTGTTTGTTGTTGCGACTTGATGTTGACCGCTTACCGCCACTGGAGTGATCCATAGTCCCGCACGAACCAGAAGCCATAATTCAGCCAGTAGGAAATCATGATTCCTAAAGTGATCAATGCGCCCTCGAACAGCACTAAGAATCCTCTAATCTTCGGAGGCGCCATCTCAGACTGCCATACAGCTGTGAGAAGAATGTCAGCAAAGCCATCCATCCAAGCGCAATACACCCAAACATACGAATAGCACTCGTGTTCATCCCGTTACCAAACCCCGTCACAATTCTGCCCACAATGATCTGTGCCAAACTGAAGGAGCACGTCTGGATCGCAGCTCCAATGCACATAATCACTCCTCCCACTAGAATTGATCGTCTTCGGCCGAGTTTGTCTCCATATGCGATCATGCCCAGTGCTCCCATCTGCGTGGTATCAGTATACATTTCCAAATCATTTCTACCACAATTCTACACACCAGACATCCAACCTCGTAGATTGCTACGACAAGCGCCTGGATCGCGCCAGATTTGTTGGTTGGTTCCATCTGTGGAAAGACTTCGAGGAACATGGGCTCCGTGATGATACCTACGAGATGAATGAGAATGAGCATTCCAGAAATCCAAGGGCTTGTGCTTGTGCTCCCGTCACGAACGATCGATCACTCACCAGACATGATGCCCTGATCATATCCCAAAAGCAGAAACCCAGACGACCCTGTAACACAAACTCCAATCTGTAAAGCCCGACCAGTGAGCTTGGAGCCCAGGAGGCCATTGTGAGAGAATAAGCCCATGATGAGCCTTGGCGGGACAAGACAAGTGAAGAAAAGCGAAGCGCTCGCGAGGAAGGAAAGAAAGTGTGGTTGTATACTACCTCGTACTACCTCTTAGGCGGACCCGGCAGCACGGAGGGTATAATTTGGCGATCCGCCCTGGTCTGTGATGGGATGGTTCACGCGAAATGCGGAGATTGTAGGGAGCGGCGTTTCTTCACACCTGCGCACTGCCTCGAGACTGCTTTTTGCGGTAGATGTAAGACGAGTTGACATCATTTATGTGATCGCATACACGGTTGTGCGGTTGGAGTAGGAATCCGATTCCAGTCTAAAAGTGACTTGTCAAATACCGGTGACGTAGGAAGTAAATCGTTGGACGATCGTTCACGAAGACCACGCGAAATGTCGCGACTGTGGTTCGGAGTTCTGCCATGTGACTGTATGTCGTGATCATGTACTGTTATTGCTAGCAATGATCCAAAGTCACTGCGGAGGGGGTGATATGGCAAAGCGGATTATTGCTCGCAACACGAGTAGTGAAGATACTAACTGCGATGCACCTCAGGTAGAGCATGCGAGCAGACGGCGACGCTCCGCCAGGTTGTCCAAACAATGGACTGACCAAGGGAGGCATTGCGGTATTGAAACTGCAGTTTGTTGAATTTGGTGCCTCGAACCTGCCAGATGAGAACGATTTTGACCTCTCTTGTCAATTGTACGGATGTCTGATGAGAAATAGAGCCACGAGAACCCGTTGCGGTGAGACGAGAGATGTCATTGGCCAGCTTGGTTGTCGGGAGATCGGCGCGACCCACGTGATCGTGATCGGTCCCAGCGAAAGAGCCTAAATCGGCAAGCAAAGGAAATCGGTCCGAGAAAGAAGGAGAGAGGCTAGAGCCGAGGAAGTGAAGCCCGACTGTAAGGAGCGGGACGATACCAATCTTGGTCTTTGAAGATCGCCTAGTAGGGAAAACGTACTTGGCACCTGAAATCTGTCAGCGCCTGGCACATGGAGAACGTGTCGTTCGAAGGAAAACCTTTCGACGCTCGATATCTGTGAGTGTCAGTCGATTCGACTACCTTTCATAATCAGCGATGTCGTGCAAAGGTTGCCGCGCGAACAATTTCTGCTTCACGTTGATCGTGAGAAGGACCACTTCTCGATTCGTCGAGCCATGGCTAGCCCTCTGGTTCATGGAATCTACGAGGCAGCAGCAAAGTGTCTCCTGAAAACATCGCGTGTTAAGTAACAGCAAAGCCCCCTTCGAAGTCACAGAGTTTGAGATATTGGATGCGGTCATTTCTGCGCGGGCGTCGTGGACTCAATATATTTTGCTTTGCAGGGCGGTCAGCGGTCTCGGCGAAGGCTCCGTTGACCCCCCGATGGTACCGCCGATTTGATTGGCACTTTATCTGAATGTTCTTAGGGCGTCAATGCGACCTCACCGATTACCATGTAGTTTATGATGGTGCCCGCTAAGGTGCTGCCGGCAGTAAGGATAATAAATGATCCTAACAGTGACATCCCAGTTGGCGACTTGGCGGAAAAACGAACCTGCTGGTGTTCATCTCGATTTGCGCGCGATGGGCGAAATGAGCACGCGTGAACACGCCACGTAACCTACAGTTTGCTGGCATCCTGGACCTTGGCTCTTCACGTACTCGGTGATGATGATGGCGAGGAAGAGCCTCGGAGCGAAAAAGTCGCTGAAGATGGGCGGCACCTCCAAAGATGTACTACGCTCGTAGTCCTTGGGCATTCAAATACATACCAAACGCCATTGTCGAATCAAGCAGAGGGAAGCGCAGTTGGTGGCTTCGCCTTACCTGCTTCGGCAACGGAAGGCCGAGAATATTGTCATGCGGGTGCCTCGATGGGGCAGAGTGTGCGCCATCGCGTGTCTCGCTTGGGAGACGGAAAGCAGGCGCCATTTCGAACCACGCGGGAACTCAGGTTGATGATGCTGACTGTGAGGCTGGCGGAGCGGGCGAAAAGGAAAAGGGTCGCACAGAGGGTAGAAATGGGGAGCTGTCCCAGCTTGTTGCTCATGACGAGAGTGTGTTGTCTGTTGTAGAAGAGCTCATCAGTGTCACCCGCCAAGCCCATCGCTCGCAGTCTCAGCAGCCGCCGGTGTCGCTGTCGCGAAGAAGAAGTGCTCGAGCACCTTCCATTTTCCCCGCCCCAATGAGCGGGCAACGTGCCAGCGTCGACGATTGGGAATTGGAGTTGGAGGCGAAGAGACGAAGACGAAGGAGCGTCTACTACGACACCCAACGTGCGCCTGGACCTGGACCCAGACCCAGTGCATCTTTCGCATCTCTACCACGACTTCCTGCGCCGCAGCGCAAAGAAGTCTTTTCTCAGCAGTCGTTTTGGGAGGCGCTGGACGGGAGTGAGGCCACGCCTCCAACAACGTCGACTGGTCCCTCGGAGACGCCGAGTCGCATGAAAAAGTGGAAGGAGGCTTTGAAGGGTGTGTTTCGCTTTTGAGGCTGCCCTTCCATTACTGTAGGTCTATTGTGCTGGAAACAGGTGACGGGTGCTTGGGAATTGGGGTGTCTTTTGTTCGGTACAAATTACGAAGTAGCGTTGGGTCCGTCCAAACTTCGATGCGACAGGACGCGCTTGATCGACCTCCGGACCTGCAGGTCCACCACCCGGTACTGCCAACACCTGCCTGCCGTACAGACTGGACGTGGGTCTGAAAGAAGAAACATATCGTCCTTGTGTGATGGAGATGGATACAAACAGGGACAGTGCGGACAATTCTGAAGAAAGATACCCTCCGCGCATCAACACCAACACGTCAGACCTGGCACCCACAAATGCGACAACTTCATGGTCACAATCGCATAGTCCCATGTCGTCGGCGCCGCCAACTCCCATCCTGCAAACGCAGACGGCCCAGTCGCGTCGAACATCAGCACAACACGCCAACTCGCCAATTCCCCACAACAACAGCAACAGCTCGCCGCGACCGCAACAACATGCCTCCTTCCGCCGACCTTCAAGCTCCGCCAGCATGAACCGAGTGCCCGGGTCGCCGAGATTGGCGAAGAAAGGATCGAGATCATCTCTGACGGGTGGTCAGACGGAGGAAGGCGAGAGGCGACCCACACCCAAGCGGTCCATCTCCAACCTGATACATGGCCTTCGAGATGCGCAGACAACTATGGAGGCGATCGAGGAGCCCATACCTCTGACGGCAGCTCAGGTCGCTACTGATCATTTCACACGGGAGCTGCTGAGCCATGCCCAGCCAGATTCGGACGCCGAGACCGTAGTCATCCTGCACGATGCCTGCTATGGACATCGCTGGTCGCGCCTCAAGACCAGCAAATCTTCCTTGTCGATGATTGTGGAGAGACCGGAGCGAATCCACGCCAGCGTGCTCGGCGCCTCGACCGCGTATGTCCGGCTGGGTGCCCATCATTCTGGCGCACAGAATGCGCCACACCCGGACCGCCTCCCTGTATCGAATTCACCGTTCCAGATCCGGCGTTCTGGAAGATCTTTACCTGTCACTTCTTCTTACGTTACAAGCGTGCACGGAACTGCGTGGATGACTGAGCTGCAGCGAATGTGTTATGCAGCAGGTGGGAAACTCGCGGCAGGCGAGAAGGAGCTCGATCGACGACCCGCTCTTGGTGAGGTTGAGGCGCCAACACTACATCAAGGCGATCTGTACCTCGCTACGGAATCATTGGAGGCATTTCAAGGTGCTCTAGGAGGAGTTGCCGATGCTGTGGATGCCATCTTTACAACAGAATCCAAGACGAAGCGTGCATTCGTCGCCGTCCGTCCACCTGGCCATCACTGCTCCGCGGATGTTCCAAGTGGCTTTTGCTGGCTGAACAACGTTCATGTTGGTATTGAATATGCAGCACAGACACATGGATTGACTCACGCGGCTATTCTGGACTTTGACCTGCACCACGGCGACGGTAGCCAGGCCATCACATGGGAGCGGAACAGTGCCAACAATGTGAAACGACTGAATGCCAAGAACAGCAAGCAGAAACTTGGTCCTGATATCGGTTACTACAGTATTCACGACATCAACAGCTATCCTTGCGAGATGGGCGATGATGAGAAGGTGCAGGCAGCAAGTCTGTGCATTGAGAATGCTCATGGGCAGTCTATATGGAATGTACATTTGCAGCCGTGGAAGACCGAAGACGACTTCTGGCGACTCTATGAAGATCGGTATCGCGTACTGTTAGATAAGGCAAAAATCTTCCTGCAGCACCACTCTCAACGTATCAAGTCCGAAGGCAAGATGAATCCCAAAGCGGCCATTTTCATCTCCGCAGGATTTGATGCTAGCGAGTGGGAGGGATCTGGCATGCAGAGACATAAGGTCTACGTTCCGACTGACTTCTACGCACGCTTCACCCAGGATGTGGTCAAGCTCGCGGAGGAAGTGGAAGGCTGTGAGGGTCGGGTCATCAGTGTGCTGGAAGGCGGTTATAGCGACCGTGCGCTGTGCAGTGGTGTTCTCAGCCACTTGTCAGGACTTTGTGCTTCACCAGTCACTTCTTTGACAAAAGGCGTGGGAGCACTTATGGACCTAAGCTCGCAGATGACCGGACTTTCTATCAACGGAAATGGGCTTTCAGGACAACCAGGCTACGACAAGGAGTGGTGGTCTGCCGAGAACCTCACTGCACTGGAGATGAAGGTCAATCCACCGCCGCCACCGCAGGGAAAGAAAGTCCGAACTGGTCCACAGCCAACGTACGCGACTCCGACGGAGTCTTTTGCCTACAAAGTCGTTGATACGAACAAGTTTGCTCGATCGATCGCCGGGACCATGCGAGAGGCTCCTACGCCAATGCGCGCACCAACACCACCTCCGCCAGAGGTCGACTGGGTTGTTGCCACACAGGAGCTGTCCAAACTGCTGATTCCCACAGATAGGCAAACAAAGAGTTTTACGGCAGAGGAGCTCGGAGGTGTGCGGGTGAAGAAGGAGCCGACAGTGCCGACATACCCACCTGGTGATGCAACGCAGCCAAGGCAACTTCGAGACCGCAAAGCCAAAGGACCTGTGCATTACGACAGTGCCAGTGATGATTTGGATAGTGTCCGGTCCGGCAGCCGACCGCAGAGTAAAGCTAGCAGACGTGAAACGATCACGGTGCTACCTTCGGCCACGCCAGCGCCGCAGAGGAGAGCAAGCAGGCGTCTTAGCGATGGCAGTGCATTGGACATCTCGATTGGTGCCGTGGATGCCAATGCACCTCCTGTGCCAAGTCTACCAACCACATTCACAGGCGCCACAGATGCCGGCATGAAGCCTCCTCCTGTGCCCAGTGCGGCCTCACAAATCAATAACAAGAAGCTGAGAGCTCCAGCAAAGCCTCGCAAAACAGCAGCTAGTGCGCCGGCTTCTCCCAGGAATGTTACTAGTTCCTCCGCTGTGCCGTCAAGGCCGAACAGCCGTGCCGAGACCCCAATTGGTGCTGCGGTGCCTGCGAAAGCTGCGGACGGGTTAGATAGTCTCACGGCTGGGATGAAGAAAGTGACGCTCAAAGTCAGCGCTACTAAAGAAGAACATGATGCGAAGCAGAAAACCAAGCTGGATGCGGAGCGGAGAGCTCGGGCGCTGAAGGCTGCTGAGACGAGGAGAAACAATACTGCTGCTAAGAAGGCGGCCGCAGAGGGTGCTGCAAAGGCAGCCGCTCCAGTCGCGCATGCTACTGAAGTCAAGCCTGTTGCGAGGAGTGGACTTCCTGTCCCAAAGTCAGCAGCTACATTTGCTGGTGGGAGTGCTGGGAAATTTGAGCAACTCCCGGCAAAAGAGAACGTGGAACCAGGTTTTGGGAACGGGCATGTGCTCGCTGCTTCATCGATTCCAGTTGCAGATGCGGGCAGTCTTGGATACGCTACAGCTCCGTTGCAGACCTCCACTATGAATGGTGCATCTGCGGCAACCTATATCCCTGCTCATGCACAGATTCCGGCTGCTCACGCAACATCTACAGCAAGCCACGCTCCCGAATTTCTGTCCTACCCAGCACCAGCACCACCCGCCGCAAACAGCGCAAAGCTTGGTCTCACAGGACCCACAACGGTGTCAAGCGCTCCAGCCTTCAACTCGCCTATACCACCCGTGCCTGCTGCCCCGCAAATTCCGCAAGTGCCGCAAATGCCACAACACCATTTCCAGACTCAAGTACCGCCACCTGCGCCCACTAGCAGTGGTATACGTCCACCATCTGCCGTCGGTCCCTCGCATTCCCGCACACCCAGCCAAGGCCGCGCATTACCAGTTTTCAGCAGCACTGGACCTATTCCTTTCGGCACTTCCACTGTCGCTGCTCCGAAAGAGGAGGCGCAGGGAAGTAATTTCTGGGAAAACCCGGATACACCTGCGAAGTAGAGTTGGGCAGGGAGACTTTCTTTTGTTTTTGGGGTTTGGCGTTGAATGTTGGGTGGATTGGTGGCTTTGTATGGTTATGATACCCTGGGCGGAATTTTTGTTGACTTGTTTGGGGGTTGGGGAGATGAGGGGTGTTGTATAGTTGGTATAGGTTGAGAGGACTATTGGGGTTGTTTTGACGAGAGAGAGAATGAAACATATTGAACTTTTCGAATGGGATGATTCATTCACAGGGCTGTCGATATGAGGATTTTCAAATGAGATCTGTCTTTCGCAAAGTCAAGTCGGTCATCTAAGTACGCTCTCTCGATGGAGACGATGTCTTTCAAGGCACTAGAAGTCTTTGGATTGGCACGGTTGCCGGTGAAATGGCAGAGACGCCCACACGACAGTGTGCTCGAACTGCAAAAACCTCATATCGACAGCTCTGTTCATTCATGATACCTGCACCTGGACTGTTGCCCACATTTCCCCATTGCCATAATCTCCATTGAGCACAATTTCTTTCGATGTTCTTCCATGTCGAGTACGCTCGTTATGTTCTCGTGAGTGTTCTGAAAGCTTCTACGAGCCACGCAGCCGGAAGACCAAGTGAATTTTCGTACCGTCTTCGATGTCATAGTCGCTGGCTATCTTTCCGTCTTCTAGCTGTCGTCCCCGGAAAATCAGACGTTGGGTATCGACAGTAACACCAGTCTCTGCATCTAGCAGATCCTTGATAACGCAGATTTCTTCATGCGGCTCAATCTCGAGTGGAATCTGCTCGAGTGTATCGATTCTGCTCACTGTGATGTGCAGCACTCTCGGACGTGTGTCTGGGATGAACGGTTTCTCGACCAAATGCAGCACCGAGCCTTCCTGAATGTCGCAGGCTTCGGCAGTGATTGTGGAGAAGTAGCTGATATCGTAATGAGAGTGAACGAGTTGCTGCCGAACAGGTGGAATGCCGGTCTTTGCTTCGATGGCTCTCTTCATCATCTGAATGGTGTACGTGGGTTGGATGAGTATCACCCATGGGGCAACGCTAGGCTGCTGGATGGTGACGGCGATCCAGGGCGATTCTGGCCGGGTTGTGCATGTGGAAGGCTCTTCCGCGCCGCCGCGCAGTGTCAAGACCAGGTTCAGTGTTGCGCCATCTTCGATGTTGCAAGCTTCAGCGGTGTTCAGTTTCTCTTTGTCGATTCTTCTGCCGCCTGAGATGAGCCATTGCTGGTCTGGTGGGATGCCGGAGTCTGCTTCGATCAGTTCCTTGATTTGAGTGATGGTGAAATGCGGCTCGATGACAAGCTCAATTTCTTTGCCCGTGATGGTGCGAACGATGATGTGGAGCTTCGGAGGCGCCATGATCGTGATGTTTGTTGTTGTTGTGAAGTTTGAGACGCGAAAGTGAAGTTTGGGAAGTTTCGAGCTACCGCGGGCACGCTTACCTCAATCTGGATAGTGGAATTTGAAGTGAATGAACATGTTTGCTTGTATTATCACGAAGGACGTAGGCAGTATCAGATGGAAACTGATATGTCGTTTGCTAGTGACATATTTGATTGAAGGGTCGAGATGACCAGAAAGTGAACGACATCTTCCAAGTTTGCTCACATCGACAATTCTCTCATTTTATGTCCACAAGACCCTTTAGACACAAAATCAATTTTCATTCCACGAGTCCTCCTCGCAAGGAATAACTTCAATCACTGAGCCCGTCCGAATCTTGTACTCCATGACAATTTTTATATCCTGCAATACCACACCTTCGAAAACAAGGCGCTGCTCTGCAGGTCCGAGTTGGACAAGATGCTCCAGATATTCCTTGATCTGGTCAATGCCATGGTTAGGAGCGACATCCATCACAATGTCCGTCGCAGAATGAAGTTTTCGGAATGTGACGCGGACGTTGACAGGCATGTACACAACAAACAGTGTTATCCCGTCACGTATCCCGCATTCATGGGCGGTGCGATGTGGGTTCGTATCGATTCTCGTTGCAACGACAGCATTCTCTTGCTGTCCGTATTCGCCGAGTGGGCCGGGTGGAAGGAAAGTGAGGCCGTGGTGGTCGAAGTTAAGCTTGGAGTCTGCCGTCAGTATTTGTTTGATTTGCGAGATTGTGTATCCTGGTTCAATCTCCAGCTCGCTTTGGTGGTTGCCCGGATTCTCCTCCGGGTAGACGACTTTGATGTGGATTTTGTGCGGATCCATCTCGAGCCGAAAGTGGTGCTGGTGTAGCTGGAGACGAGTTCAAGGAGAGCAACGAGCTTTGAGAGCGAAACGTCCTGGCAAGATAACATCGTAAAATGTTTTGCTTCCGCTACCGCAAAGCAACTTTCGTCCACTTGCTTGACGAACATTGGAAGGCACTGGAAGCCGAGGGAAGATCAAGGTTCGGATTCTGGTCAGCTTCGTTACGAGCGAGGCATGAGTCTTAGGATCTCTGTGATCTCGTTGTATGCCAAAATCAAGCCCGACTTGACATCTTCACACCAATTCTTCCATATTTTGAGCTTGAGGCCTACTTCCTGGCATGTATATCGAGAGGGCGAGCGAGACAAATGGCAGCGAAAAGTACACTACTGGGTTGAGGCGTTTGAGTTCCATAAACTTCCAATGTTTGGTCTTTTCGCCAAGTCCGCTAGTGACGTACCGAACTTTCGGTGAGTGAATCTAAAGGTTGCACGGCCATTCTAGAACGATGTTATGCTTTATATGAACCAGACTTTTGCCCGGAGCGTCGTCATATCCACAGCATGAAGAATGATCCAAACTCATTCCGAAGAGCAGCTGCGAGTGCAACCAAAGCATTACTGGAAACTGCATGGAGAAGACAGCATTACCGTCTCGGATTACCGCGAAAGACTTCGAACATCAGGGTTACACATTCCAAAGCGGTGTCCCAAATGGATGCGTGCTAGATTTCCAGTTATCGACTCCAGAGCACAAAGAGGAATGTTGTTGTACGACAAATGCTCATATCCCGAGCTGCACAGCTTCTGCGAGCAGCGAGGTATCGATACTGGACCTGGTCATACCGTCAAGGCTGATCTAGTTCATTCCTTGGAGGCTACGGATGATGCTTCGGTCTTTCCTTCGTTTGAAGAGCTGCCTGCAGAACTACGCCTGCGCGTTTATCGCTTGTCGTTCCAATTTTTCCGACATGAAACCCTCGCATCAAGTTACATAAAGAGCGGTGCACGCTATGAACGCAGAGCAGAGATTTCGAGGGACTGCGATGTTTTCAAGCTGCCTCCACCATTTATCGCCCGCGTTTGCAGGTTACTCAGGCAAGAGGCGCTACCCCTGTTCTACGAAAGAGACAGGCTGGCAAGTATAAAGCGCAGATGAACTGGAGCTCTTCAGATGCTGATTCTTGTTACAGGTATTTCATATGAGTGGTTTCCCGATACCCCAATGGACCACGCCGACCTGCATGCTCGAGGTAGCATCTTGTTTAGATCACGGAAAGTTCTTCAACAAGGCGCCTCGTGAGCTCCTGAAGTTGGTCAAGCGAGTCTTGTTCACTGTAGAACATGGCGTAATCGGACCCGATTCTGAAACAGAAGAGAATCGCACTGCCACCCAGACATCTGTCATCTCTCGTGTCGTGGAAGCAACAATGTCTGCGGATGGAGCGCTACAAGAGCTGAAATTTCTACCTCCTCGGCACACCATGGGTGCATTCCTTCCTGACCCGTCAATTGAGATTGCCCAACGTCAAAGTGCCCTGTGGAGAGATATGCAACTGGCCATTACAGAGCTCCCTCCCGGAAGTTGGCTATTGGCCTTGCGAAATTGCTTGGGTGACTTGAGAGAGAGACCGCAGCCAAGAGTGATACGGCCACTGACAGTTAGTCAAACCGAGGTGGACAATTGAAAGAGAGGCGAGTAGAAGAAAGGAAGACACCACTTGATGTTTCAGGGGCAGAGGCTAGAAGCAGGAGAGTATGGTGTCACTGCCAAGGTTACGATTATTGGGCAAAAGTGAAAGAGCGTCAAAATTCAAGCAATGGGTCGCTCATGACACTCAACGTAGTGCTCGAATGTGAAGAAAAGACGTCGTCGAGAACGTAGACAGTGTACCAAGGTACCCAGAGCCCGAACCAAGTCGATTGTCAGCAGAGGTTAAGCAGTCGAGCAACACACCGTAGTCTGTTCAGTGACAAAAGCAAAGCTGCTCCTTTCTGCTCGCCAGGGCAGAGTCGCGCGGAAAGGAGCGAGTTTGGCCGTGCAGCATGCTCAATCCGAGCAGGGACGAATAGCTGACTCTCCTGGTTGGCAAGCGGCACGCTGCGACAGACATCCTTACACAGCCAGTCTTAGTGCTAATGCCCGTTGGGATCCGCTCCCACAGAAGATCCACAGACTTGCTAGCAAACAACTGAGCATTCTCAACGCTCGACAGAAGGGCTGCTGTCCTGTTACAGCGTGCGATACCACTCTCTGTCTCCCCTACAACGGTAAGAGGAAGCCAAGATGGACGCAATTCCTAATTGCATCATCAGGTGAAGACGCTCAGGCAGTAACGTCCTGAGTAAGTGGAAGACTATACCATTCATCTTTCCATCGCCCGTCACCTGGCCAGATGCTCCTGAAGATAGGCTCGTATCTTGAACTCAAATCAAAGTCATACTTCCCAGCTTGCTCTTCAGCTTCTCTGTCCAAGACTTCTTCCGGGTCTGACTCTTGTGCTAGACACTCATGGACGGGAAAGTCGTCCCGCGGCGAACGCTTGCAGGTCCATGAGCGTCGAAGGTACTCAAATACGGTTGACAACTCATATCCGCGACGGTCTGGTGTATGTACGTCTTCAGCACGTAGCTCCAAGTATTCCAACAATGGCAGTCCTGGTTGTTTTGAGAAAGAGATTGTCTCGAATATCAACTTGGCGAGCTTTTCATCGACAGCGAAATTAATCAAAGCAGCTCGGACATCAAGATCGGTTGGATCACTACACTCATGGTAGCTGGAATCGAGAGGCAAATTGACGTTTGTCTGATGGAATGTCAAGTAGAGTCGCTTCACTGCGGGTAGTCTTCCGAGCGCACGATAGACGGCGACCTCTGGGTGGCCACCAGCGTACCGTGCAACAGGAATGTAAAGTTCTTCCAAAACTGGGCAGTGTTGGTGTATTAGCTCAATGATATCGATCGAGACAAGCCAGGCCTTGCTCTTTCCGGTTAGAAGCAGCTGGCGCAATGTGGGACCATGACATTGCAGCGCAACTTGGAGAGTGGCTTCATCGTAATCCTCCGTGAGTTTCAAGGACCGAAGAGGTGGAATGCATCTCAGAAATGCCTGGGTGGCAGCATATAGATCCTCGAGCGTGGAGTTATTGTCTTCTTCTGGGGTAATAACCAGCGTCTTGAGCTTTTTCCACCGACATGCGACTGTCAGCCAGCGGAATATGGTGGCGTCCATACCCCAGTGTATCTTGAGGGTGTGAAGGGCTGAGAAATCTGTTTTTGTGCTCCACTCCTTGAGAACCTCTGGGGTATCTCGAGCACAAAGCTCGAGGCTCGTTAGCTTTCCCCTGGTAGTTCCAGACTGCCGAGGGATGATGTCGTGACGCCACGGCTGTCTTCGCATTCCTATATATTGCAAATTGGCACGTTCGCTCCCGGAGGACTCGTACAACAGAGCCGCACTCTGGAGGTTAGGAGCCCCCCCTGCAGCCATTTCCATTATTGCTTCCCAATTGTAGTTACCAGCCGAGCGCAAACAAAGACTTCTCAGCAACGGCGAGGTCGCAAGCGCCAGCTCGTGAGCCTCGAGCGCCAAAAGCTCCGTTGGCGGTCGGGACAGACTTCGCAACGAGAAAGACAGCATGTCCAGGTAGCAGTTTTGTTTCAGTGTCAAAACCTGCAGCACACAAGGCGGGATTTGTTCCTGGCAACCCCATGCCAAACTACGAAGGCTTGTCAATTGCTCCACCAACTGAGACAATGGCAGCCAGTCCAGATCGTGGTCAATTGTCAGCGATGGATCTGTCAATGAGTACTGCCAGGTATCCTGTGGGCGATCACCGCAATCAAGCTGGAGGGCATTGGTCGGCGGATCAACAGTGGCTGCAACGACTTCGAGACGGCGCACGTGCTGCAGGCTGGAAGCTATGAATGCAAGATCAGCATGATAGCCTGTAGAGCTGATGCAAATGTATCTGGCTGACCACGTCGTAAGTTATCTAAGATATCGCTGATGCGAACTACAAGAGCTGCGGGTGTCGTGAAGCTTATGTGTAGTTTTGCAAAAAGCACCGGCCGAGCAGCCTGATTACAGCGCTTGCTGGCGGCAGCAAAACCTGTAAGTCCGCGATGGTCGAGGTAATAGCATATTGCGGTCGTGATCTCGAGCGGGAGTTGCTCCATAGGGATTAGTCAGTCATACAGTATACGCGAAAAAATGTGGAAAGGTAAAAGGAGAAAGGTGGAGAGTGGAGTGAAGTGGAAAGGGTCAAAAGGGACGGGAGCCTGGAACTTCTAGCTTGGGTGAATATCTCTCGATTAAAGTTATCCGGCCGGCTAGAATAGCGCTGCCGCTAGACAAATGAATCATGCCACGCCGTTGACATTCAAATTTCTCCTTTCCACACATCAAGTGGCATTTGTCTACAAGAAGTGTATTCGATCTTCTTCCCACGTCAAGTAACCCATGGTTTGTCTACAGTAAGTATATCCGGTTTCCTTCCCAAAGGTTCAGAAAGCAGTCTTGGACCTGTCATCTCCGCCGCAGGCAACTTGGACTCAACTGTATTGCTCACAATCCTGCAGAAAGCAGGACTAGTATGCGCGAAGTTATCGAGATCTTATTGAGCAGCGTCTGGCCGAGGCGGCTCACAATTTCGGAATGCTGACTGTGAGTTGGCCATTGAGAGAGGAAGACGTCGTGGATGTTTCGAGGCAAATTTCGCCTTTGACCGAAGACAAGGCGAAAAGATTACAGGCAGTCTCACCATTCTGGGTTGATCTTTCAAAGCCGATGCCGTGTGTGGGAGGCGATCTCTTGCAATCGCTCGTGATGGCTGCGGGAGTGGCATCCGAGGAAATCTTCGACGAGCTTTTGAGCGCTGGAGCGTCTTCGCCATCGCATCGACAGCCCTGCTGCGATGATTGCGGGAGTCAGCGGAGTACACCTCAGCAGTCAAGCAGTGTCGACAGCGCCCAATGGGGTGACTAAGTACTCTGTGCGAGCCAATGAGCAATTGAGAGTCTCAGGCAGGGAGCCTCGGGAAGGATTGCCAAGAGCATGATCCGTTGAAAGTGGCTGGTCACCGTCACTCACCATAGTTGAGGTAGCGGCGTCCGCCTAAAACCTCTTAAGCGTAGGGCGATTCTCTGTCATTACGACTGACAGCATATCTTGAAAGCACCTTCCGGCCGGTACCCAGCTCCGGATGCGAAGCCTAGCTCGATATAGATCCTGCTCCACTGGACTGGGAGGGAGAAGATTGCCAAGAGCCGTTGTTACAACTGTGGCTTGGAATCGAGAACGATGAAGGTCTCGCGGCATGGGAGGGCACGCCTGAGACGGCGAAGTGGCTAAAAGAGACTAGGACTTTGTTGTCAGATGACGAACTCCTACAAGCATGAAACGCGGCAAAGACAGCACGTGCAATTGCCACAGTGCAGTGGCTTGGAAAGTATCGTGGGTATGAGGGCTGGTCTGGACCTAACGACATCGTGGAGGAGTCTAGCTGGTCAGAAAAACAAACGATCAGAGCAATGGAAGTGGAGCTGATATGATGCTGTATCGACATTGGAGTGGCGAACAGCGAAGTTGCGACGCATTCGGATCGGAATGCTTCTTCGGCGCTGACATTGTTGGAAGACATTCATATTCCACAGAGGAGCGGAAGACACATTCGACAAATCAATAACAAGTATTTGTCTCTGCAGCCGACGGCGAGAAGAGTGAGTTTAGGTGACAATATTACAACCACTTCACTTTGCTAGCTCAAAAGGCTATTACCTAAGCTAGCGTAGAATGCTGCTCAGTACAGTTTTCACTTCAGCTCACTCTAACATGAAACAACATCCACATCTCTCCCACCACCACTTCAGTCACTTTCGATCACTTTCCCCGTCGCAGCACCAACCACGCTCAAGCAACCTCCAACGTACCAGAAACCATGGACCGGGAGCAGCTTACTGGATTAGTCCAGCTCCATGCTCAGGGCGGACAAACTACCAGTAGAGCACTCTGGTGGAAACTCGAGTACAAACATTGGTACCGGGACTTGAAGTCTCTAAAAAAGGACAGAAAGTACTTACAAGAGCGCAAGTATGCATTTCCCTTCCACGGAGAGTATGATGGTCATCTTCCGTACCTCTGCACTCGCGCCCAACGAGGCATGATGTCCTACCACAAGTGCTCGGTCAAAGAGTTACGCAAGTTCTGCAAGACCCGCGGACTTCACGTCGATACTAGGACCAATTGGACCGCCAAGGACGTTCAACGCCTGGACAAAGATAGCCTTCGACGTATTCTGGAATACTCAGATGAGCACGCTAAGTTCACAAAGTTCTTAGACTTGCCCCCTGAGCTCAGACTCATGGTGTATGAGTATTCCTTCGATGTAGTCCAAGGGTCGGAGAACAAAGACTGGCGGGAAAAGGTCTTCGGTCTGGAACCGCCACCCATCGCCTCAGTCAGCAAACTACTTCGTCGGGAAGTTCTCCCACAATTCTACGCCCCTGGGAAACTCACCGTCAACATGACTAAAGACAACAACTACCGTGAGCCTCGGGAGATCACCGAACTCTTCGGAGTTGCTCCACTCGCTGTAGTGGAAGCCATCAAAAATCTCGAGATCGTCGTGTCCCGTGGAGAGCGGGATGCAAAGAATGTGCACATCTGGAACATCAGATTACAGGGTAACGGCGTCGGACACCATATCTCGCTTCAGTCAGCAACACCGACCGAAAACAAGTCCAAGGTTGCCAACTGGTTGCCACGGGACCAAGTCCAGAAGCTTCACAAGGCATTCAATATCATGCTTTGTGGCATCAAGCCCAAGGAGTCCGGCAAGGCCGTCAAGCTAAAGCGAAGCGATATCTATCTCATTCGGAAAGCTGTTCAGGATACGCTGAACAAGTAGATGACCTGTTCGTGAGTTGGAAAAGCTTTTTGGCAAGTGGTGACGACATGGCTTTCTGGGAAGCGATGCATTGGGCTATGTCAGTTCAAAAGCATGGATGGTTTCACTAGCCGAGTTCCATGCTGTATTGCGTTTGACAGGGGCTGAGGCTCGGAACTCGATCAGCTGAAATGCGGATGGTGTAAATGATATTTTCGATTTAAGCAAGGGATCGCGAAACGCGGTCGTGCGGCTGCGGTATCAAAAGCGAGCGATGGAGTAAGTCAGTTCTCTCTAGGTGGGTCCTATGATCTATTAGCCCAACAAACAGTAATGACGATTGGAAACCCAACTTGTCAGCCCAATCCCCTATCACTTTCCTCTTCCGTCAGCAGGTACCAGTAAATTGTATGCTGAGCTCTGTTGAGACACATGAAAACTTGTGAGTCTCGCTGAGCTCCCGATTGTGGAAGTGAGGTGTGCCAAGAGATCGCCGTTTCATTCACTTCACTTTCCAAAACCCTGCCGCCTAATCAAGCGTCGACTACATCACCTGCCGTCCGCAACCATCATTTTCACTCACAACAACATCCACCTCTTCCTTCTCTCCTCTTCCACACTCGCCCTCGGCATCAACAATTTCGATCAAGCACACCGTCAACTACCAACGATTTCCTCGTCGCCAACATGGTCCAATTCCACAAGCAGGGCGGCCGTAGTTCCAGCGCAGAACACTGGTGGAAGCTCGAAGAGTTAACCATTGAAGCGCCTCAGTCATACAGCACCTTCGTCACACGTAGTTTGCTCCGAGGCCGAAATTACGCATTCAAGCGGGGCACATCACCCACAAAACTGGCCTACATGCGGTCCCGTTCCGATCGTGGCCTGATGTCCTACTATGGAAGATCGGTGGCGGAGCTTCGGACTTATTGCAAGCAGCGTGGCATTGGGAATACCGAGGGCAAGAAGAAAGAGGACCTGGTGGCTGTGCTTGAGGATGCGGATGAGAATTTGACGTTTCCAAGATTCCTGGATCTACCACCAGAGCTGAGAATTCTTGTCTACGAGTACTCTTTCGATGTATTCAACCACGAGTGGGAAAGGAATGCCAAGAATGCCTTGCAACTACGGCCGCCGCCAGTTGCTTCGGTCTGCAAGTTACTGCGGGAGGAAACACTTTCGCTGTTCTACGCACAGGGCAAACTCCATATTAAAGTGTCCCAGGGGGCTGATTATGCAAGGAATGTTCCAACTACCACCATGAGTGTCCTCGATGCCAAAACTATGCGCTTCTTCGACAGCGCACCGACTGTGATGCTGGAGTCAGTCAAAAAGCTGGGGATTAGGCTCGAGCGAGGGGACAGATGGCCCTTGGCCGGAATAGCATGGGAAGTCGTCCTGCCAATTGGGAACAAGCCATATGAGGTTCTACCGGCCACAACATACGGCCATACGGTCCCACCTGATGCCGCTGAGATGGAAGAAGCTCTTCGATCTATGCTGCAGGGCATGGCTCCACGAAAGACGGGATATCGATTGAAGCTGGAGCGAAGCGACTGGAAACTCATCCAGAGCACTTTCCGGGGACCGTCCAAAACCGAAACTCCGAAACCAAAAGAGGACTGAACAAGTCGGGCACCAGAGCAGACGAGCACAACAGCAACGACAATCCCCAAACACGAGCAACAACCCAGTCATTCCCTACACCTTTCCCAACCAGCCACATCTTCCCCAACCACGATTGAATCCAAGCAGCAAGTTCTCTTTCCACCAACCGAGCTGAGAGCGGACGAAAAAAGAGAGATGAAGTCTCTCGACAAAACTCTGCTCAGCGACATCAATCACAGCCAGGAAGCTTATGATCTCGAAGGCTTCCAACCAGAAGTCAGAAGGTCTCATAGCGGGAAGTACTGGCACCCACAAAGACGAGCTCGTCAAGCTCGTCGAGCGAGAATCATCTCGAGCGATAAGCATGATATTTGGTGGGAGAGCTCTTCTTTCCGATGGCATTGACAGAGGCAGAGATCCGCGTCGAGATTGAATGCAGAGTACTCCTTTCGGAGAGGAAGTAGCACATCAGAGACCCAGAATTGAAAATGCAAGATTTGCAATTACATTTCCCAGTCCCAACTCATACCATACCTATCATCCTTCGTGTCATAGATGTCTGTGAAGCTTTCCCCAAAGCACGGGAAATCCTTATGTAGTAATTGCTTTCTACATAGAACCGTTATCATACCGCCTGCACCCTAACATCTGGACCTGAGGTCACTTGGAAATTGGGGTGACCTGGCTTGTTTAGGCTGATAGAGCGGACTCAGAGGTCTTTCTGGCAGGGAGGACTTGCTGGGCATATATATGCGACGGAGCATCTCCTTTGGTCTTCGCCGTTGCTGACAAGCAGGTATATCACTGCTCTTTGCCTTGAGCATTGGCCAGATGAGAGTAGTAGTGACCAGGCGGAGGTGGCACTTCGGCTGGTGTGGTTCGAGGAGGTGAGGGATAGAACGTTTTGGCTTTTCAACCTCCATTCTCAGCTGGAGCCGAAGAAGTGGCACCGTTGACCTTCTCGCTCGAAGCTCCTTCTCCACTTTGAGCAGCAGCCAGCATCTTAGCCTCATGCGCCCTCTTCTTCCTCTGCCGATTACTGAGCGGCTGCTCTCCATTCGCGACAGCCTCTGCTTCGGCTTTCCTCTTCTGCCCTTGCTGTTGCTGTTGCTGTTTTTGTGCATTCTCATTCTTCTTCTCCCCCTTCTTCTCCCCTTTCTTTCCCTTCTCCCCATCCACCACCTCCACCCTCTTCGGCTTCTCCCCACCCTC
>MWSQ01000692.1:0-21355 GCA_002116395.1 Ramularia endophylla | reverse complement strand
AATTGCGGTGTTAAACAGCAAAGCCAGCATTTGAATTGTTTCCATTTTGCTTTCACCCGGATGCTTCCAAGGTGAATTTGAATTTGACCCTAGTTCTAAACCCCTTCCGAGACGGCTGTTGCTGATCATATGCTACCTCCCGAGCAGCGCGCAAGCAGGTGGCCTTCCATTCTACATGTCAATAATCACAACATCGTCACCAACCACCACCCACAACAAACATTCACCTGCAGCAGTCGACTTCACTATCACTATTCACCGCATCCCGCCACCCCTCACTTGGACACGGACACGGACACGGTGTACGCTTCTGTTCTGCTTCAGCAATGACACATCGCCGTACACCGCATGTCCTCACCACACACAATGCCGCCGACCGACGCCGCCGACATGGACGCCATCATCGCCAACATGACCCTCGTTGACTGGCTGGACGACCTCACTGTCCGTTTCTTGCTAAACTTACCACCCGCTGAACTGAGCAGCGTACCGCGTCTCTGCTTTCAGGTCGAGGAGGCGCAATGGTTCTACGAAGACTTCATTCGACCCGCGAATCCCTCGTTGCCCTCACTCAATTTGCGTCAATTCTGTATGACGCTGTTCCAACACTGTCCGCTGCTGAGCGGCTTCAATGCGGCCGAGCACATGCTGGCCTACGAAGAGTTTCTGGCGTACAAGGTGCGCGTGCCCGTACGCGGCGCCATTTTGATGGATGATAGCATGGAGAAGGTGCTCCTTGTACGAGGATGGAAGAAAGGCGCTAGCTGGAGCTTTCCACGCGGCAAAATCAACAAAAATGAGCCGGATATCGACTGCGCCATCCGTGAGGTCTATGAGGAGACTGGATATGATGTATCTGCTGCTGGCTTGGTGGACCCAAACCGACAACAGGACGGACAAGTGAAGGCAATAGACGTCACTATGCGTGAGCAGCATATGAAGCTGTTTGTCTTCCGTGGCGTGCCGCTGGACACCTATTTTGAGCCCCGGACGCGCAAGGAGATTAGCAAGATCCAGTGGTATAACATCAAAGATCTGCCCGGCTTCAAGAAGCAAAAAGCCCTTGCTGGTCAAGGGAGTGGCGAAGCGCAGACCGCCAAATTCTACATGGTCGCGCCTTTTCTCGGGCATCTCAAGAAATTTATCAATCAGCAGAGGCGGAACACTACTGCGAATGTACAGCCACACGCACATCATGGACGAAATCTATCAGGAGTGCATGATGGCTATCAAACAGGTGTGACCGACACCGAGGATGGAGAGATTCCAGCGGAGATGAAGACAGGGAATATGTACCAAACAAGTAATCGATCTGCGGACGAGTTGAAGCGGATCTTGAGTATAGGTCAACCTACAGCTCCTCACCAGACAGAGCCGACTTTTACTAGACCGAGAAACGAGCTACTTGCAATGCTCAAGGGCAATGATGCGAGCGACCCTGTCGCGATGGACTTTGATCCGCGAACACCGTTCGATCAGATCGATTCTCCATTCCCTGCGCAGACACCACACACACCACAGCCGCAGCATCACCAACATTCTCACGACCGTGTCGCTGACATGCATCAAAATCCGCAGCTTGGGTATTCTCCGCAGCGTCTGCAGCAGCTCCAGCAGCCGCAGCGGAACTCCTCCTTACCAACGCAAGGCGGTTTTGGTGGCTATCAGAACTGCCAGTCTGTGCAGCAGCATCAGGGACCGCCACAAATGCAGCATATATTCCATCACGATCAGCAAAGACAGCATAGTCTGCCAAACTACCAAAGCACAACGCAAAACCATCAGCAGAACCAGCAGCAACAATATTCGAGTCTACGGCCAAGCTCGCAGCAACAAATGTCACTGCTTCAGGCCTTCCGTAGCCCTGGTCGCCCTCAGCCTCCGATGACCTCCAATCGACCCGTCTCGCAAGGTTTCCCTCCTATTGGTAGCGAGCCAGCTGTTCCAGAGGCGTCAAAGCTTCCAGCGCCCAAACTCAATGCCCACTCTATCAGTCTGCTGGATGCTTTCAAGGGCGCTAACGGGAATAAGAATACTCCAAATAACCAAGAGAATCCATCTAGTAGACCTTCGAATGCTGTCAATGGTAAGTTAACGCTTTGCAATTGAGCTACTGTCTTCGCTGCTATTACGAGGATGATGGATAATGCTAACACTCTCACAGGCCAGAGCGCTCAACGCGTTGGCAGTCAGCAGCAGTCGGCATTGTTGGACCTTTTTAGGAAGCCATCGGCTACCCAAGCTTCGCCTCAGCCACAATCAGTGGAGCCCGCCACAATTCCAGCGGTGTCATCGCCAACATTGAGCGATACGACGGTCACCGGGCGAAAATCAACTGCCAATGAAATGACAAGGATCTTGCCTACGAAAGGGAAGAACAAAGCGCCGTTGCAAAAATCAGCAAAGCAGCTGAACGATGGTATCCGCGAGAACAACACTGACCGTAGAGCAGCGGGCGGGCGGGCGCACGCATCTTCGAATCCTCGAAGTCAAAGAGCATCGTCGAAGACCAACGGGAAACCTGAGCAAAAGATTCCACAGTTCAGCATACTGCAGCGGCCAGGTTCGTCAGCAGGAAAAGCAGCGCCTGCACCTCAGAGCCCTCTACGATTTGAAAATCTCAACCAGAATCAGCCGTCAATTCAACCACAAGTCTTGAAAAGACGTACCTCCGGGGCAACGTCTGAGACCGAGAAAGGTGCTATTACCGCTGCTCGTGAGAACCAGACTCAAGCTCAGATTCAGAGAAACAACCCTTTGCTTGATCTTTTAAACGGCCGTGGAGGTAGCGGCTCGCCGCCGGTCATCAAAACGCCCGAGCCTCCACCAGCCCCGCAACTTCAACCAGAGCGCAAAACTTCGCATCACGGTGCTCTGCCAGTGGGTAGTCATCAGAAACAGCAGAATCTCCTCAACCTTTTCACCAAACCAGGATCATTTCCACAACTCGGTGGGAGCCCAGGAACTCCCATCTCACCATTCACTCTGGGCACACCAGCTGCAAGCAAGTCACGCGATGCTTCTTTCTCAGAGCAGTCTGACGCTTCGAGGTCTCGACTGGGCAGTATGGCTTCGATCAGGAGTGGGAGATCTAGTGGCCAGCAGACGCCCACGGAAGCGAAGGCCTTCATGTTGGGTTATCTTGATGGCGTCGTTCAAAAGGAAGGAAATCGTGGTGGGAAGCTGTGAGCTAGAACGTAGTCTAGTCTCCAATAAACCAGACCTTCCACGTCACTTCCTAGTCTCTGTGATTGATACCTTATTTGTTGAGCGAAGTGAAGTGAATGTTGAAAGCCAGAGATGGGCCAAGTCGGCATCTGCCTTAGTTCTACCTTAATCGAGCTCGAACTTTGTCATCATGCAACCTTCCAGACCTCATCACAAGGTTGTACGTGTTCCAAAGCTCTTGTCCCTGAACATCCACATTCGCAATATGTTTGCAAGGACGAGCAAAGTACCATATATATGTGCAGAATGTCTCTCCAAACGACATAGCCGCCGACTATACTCGACCGAGTCCACACCATCGCCACTCACGACAGGCAAAGCCAAACTCACGTCCCGTCGCCTCATCTCTCTCCACGGCGCCGAAACCCCCAAATTCCTACAGGGAATCATCACCAACAATGTCAAAACCTCCGCACCAGAGTCTACGAAAGGCTTCTATGCGGCTTTCCTAACCGCGCCAGGAAAAGTCCTCCACGATACTTTTATTTATCCTACATTGGGCTCGGAGTGGCATACTCAGCAGGCTGGGAATGGTAATGTGGAAGAGCCTGGATACCTAGTGGAAGTGGATTCCGAACAGGTTGATGTTTTGATGAAGCATTTGAAACGTCATAAGTTGCGGTCGAAGTTCAAGTTGCGGGTGGTAGAGGAAGGAGAGCTTGATGTGTGGAGTTTGTGGCGAGAAGGAGATCGATGGACTGCGCACGGGAGTCAGGAGGGAATAATGGATGGTGTTATTAGTTTGACGGATGCTAGGGCGCCGGGAATGGGACAGCGGGTCATCAGTCCTGGAAAAGGACACAATTCTGGACTCTTGGAAGAGGTGGAGGAAGCTCCCTTGTCTGCGTACACATTGAGGAGGTATTTGAGAGGTGTACCGGAAGGACAGAAAGAGATGCCGCGAGATGATTGTTTGCCAATGAATTGCAATATCGATATTATGGGTGGAATTGATTTCAAAAAAGGGTGTTACCTGGGGCAAGAGTTGACGATCCGGACACATCATACGGGTGTGGTAAGGAGGAGAACGCTTCCGCTCGCTCTTTATGGACAGGGGAATGAGCCGCCTGAAAAACTTGTATATGACCAGTCTTTCACATTTCCAGCTTTGGATGGAGCGGATATCAGACGGGACGATAAGCGGAAACGCAGTACGGGAAAGATCATTGCTAATGTTGGGAACATTGGATTGGGTATGTGCAGGCTGGAGCAGATGACTGACTTGACTATCTCGGGCGAACCAAGCTCATTTAAGCCTGAGGATAAGTTCTTGGTTCAGAGCGCCGAAGGAGAGGAAATGAGACTGAAGGCTTTCGTCCCCGACTGGATGAGAGGAAGAATCAGAGGGCCAAAAGTGCAGAAGCGTGTTCAATGAGCAGAACTCTAACTTGGAAAGGTGTTTGTGTGAACAGGCCGGGTAGGGTAATGCCTCTCGATAACGATCTGGAGAATACAGCATCTGAGCGCATCGGACTAATAACCTCTCCACTGGACTAGTTGCATACCCTACTAGGCTGCAGACCTTTGAAAGTCGCAGTTTACTCCGATGCATCGGGACGGATGCCTGTACAAAATCCAGTCTGAGATAGTGGCATTCTTGAAGCGTCGAAGATACGGCTGCCACGCAAGATATGCTGCGGACGCCCAAAAGAGCAAGATGAGTTGTCGATTGCGTGGATCATCACATCAACGATCATGCAGCACTATCGGAGTTGCTTTGGTTCAACGAATACCACGTTCGACCGAAGAAGTCCTCAAACACTGCCCTTGCTTCAGTCGTCGCTTCGCTTGCCTGTAGACTCCTACTACATTCGCATGCAGTCGTTGAGAAGCCAGCTGAAGTGATCATACATCCATTCGACGTTCCGACAGGCGTCTAATCGCATGCAAGTTCCTCTGCATTGAAACATTCCTCTCGGTAAAGTGATTGGTGTGCTGTGCAACCACATTCTGTGCGACATTTGGAATTCTAGCACATCTGGTGAAATGTTTGGTCAATGCAGCGTTCTTCTCGCTTATTCATTGGAGATACAAAAAATCATAATATTGTCTTGATCCGGACATGTCGGCTTCTGCTTCTGCTCATGGCCCTCAACACGGCACAGTCGAACCTATTTTCCCATCCGCCACGGATTCTCGCGTTTCAGACGTCCTGTCCACCACACACGACTGGACAAGAACATACTCGGGGTTCGCTGACAAGGTGGACGAGGATCTTCATGCAGTGCCACACGAGCCGCATGGATCTGGAACAATTATCAGAATGGGCGTCTTGCATTGCATGGCATTGCGTTGCGATGCGATGCTGTGCTGCCGTGCCTTGAAGTTGTTTTGGAGTTGCCTTGTGTCAATCCCTCCGCACAACATATGTCAGGTCCTCTTCCAGGCCGCCAAAATGTTAATTCAAAAACCTTCCACCGATCATCTTTGTTATTCTGGTTGCATCCCTGTACCCCTCATTCATCACGTGTGCTCTCGTGCTCTTCTGCCACGCACCTTCCAGACTGGGCTAGTTTCTATTAGTCAAAGCCAAACTCTGCCAGCTTCGTTCTCGTAAAACTTTCCAAAAGACCTTCTAAGGATCAACAGTGGACCAATATGATGAGTGTGCTATCATGAGCATTGGAGGAAAAGTCCTCCTCCTACGCAAGGACTTGCATACCCACCGCTCTCCGAAAACAACACCAACCTATGAGTGCTTATCGGCTGTGATAGCGAATGCCCACAGCCTTATATATCTTTAACACGGCCCGTCTCCACATCTCGACTGGGACCTTGCTTACACCGAACCTCGCTTTGAAGCGGCCCAGCGAAGACACAGACGGCGAAACAGCGCACAATGGCCGCAACAGGCTATCCACCGCCGCAGCACGGCGACGTGCAGCAGCAGTATAACGCCAATTCGCAGTCCCCACCGAGAGCCCAGTCGTCGGTTCAGCAACAGCCAGGTCAAGGTCAGCCGGGCCATCAGCGCACGTATCAGGGTATGTCGAATGCTCAATCCACAGCACCCATGCAAATGCAAATGCAAATACCACATGTTCTCCTGTGTCCTGTACTGACCACAATGCAACAGCATGTATTCCGTGTAGACAGCGCAAGGTGAGGTGCGACCTGGGCTCCGTCGACAGTCCCCATGATCCACCATGCACCCGCTGTCGGCGAGAGGCCAAGGAATGCTACTTCTCGGCCACACGCCGCAAGAAGAAGAGTGCCAATGGCGAGATCACCGGCTCAGATGCGGGCGACGACACCACCTACGAGATTCGGAGTAATCGAAAGCGACAGCGAGCGTCTGCTCCGCCCGACCAAGAGCCTGCTGAGCGCGAAGAGGTCGAGTTCGAAGAGCCACCCCGCACTCCAGGCGGCTCTATTGGACGCACACAACCTTTGCGGAGACCGCCTGCGCCCAAGTCGGTACAGTACGGCGAAGAGGACGAGAAGGCGAGCGATCAGACTGCGGCATTGCTACAACAAGCGGAGATTCATGGCGGCCACGATGCTCTCAAGCTGCTGTATAGCGCTGCCGTGCACGGGAGGGCTGACAGTACCGCCAGCAGCGTCGCACGTCCCTCCTTCAGTGGTTTCACAGCGTCTTCCCTCCCGTCTGCGACCAGCCCAATCCTTGAAAAGAACGTGAGTTACACGAATGGACCCTTGGCTATGTTTCAAAACGATGGTCTGTGGAAGACACCCACCGACCAGGCTTCTGCTTCGAAGAACAATGGCTCTTTCACGAACGCAATGCCTGTTGATCCCAACGCATACACATCTGCGTTAAAAGCGTGGACGCGATTCAAGTTTGTGCGTGCCGGCTGGTTTACTGCCCAAGAAGGGCTTGACTACATTCTGTACTTCTACAAGCACCTGGCACCACTTACACCTGTAGCACTGCCCGACTTCCGGCAGCCTGCAAGCCACAAGAAGATGCTGGAGGAGGAGCCTATGCTGACCGTGTCTATGCTTACGATCGCATCTCGCCACATGAAGTTTGAAGGCCCTGGATCTCAAAGTAGGCCATATGCCATCCACCAGAAGCTCTGGAGTTATCTTTCGGGCATGATCGATCGCGTTGTCTGGGGACAAGAACAGTTTGGAGGAGGTTTCTGCGGTGCTGGTGCTCAGCCTGGGTGCGATGTCCATCCTCTCACACGTAAAGGTCTTCGGACGCTGGGCTCGGTTGAATCTCTGGTTCTGCTCACTGAATGGCATCCCCGCGCCATGCACTTCCCCCCTGACGAGGACGATGACGACCTCATGACGCCTGATGCGCCCTATGGCACGCCAGAAATGGCGGCTTCCAACGGTGGCAAAGGCATTGGTGGGCACCGCATGGATGCATGGCTCGAGCCTTGCTGGCGTAGCGACCGCATGTGCTGGATGCTTCTTGGCATGGCCATGTCGCTTGCCATGGAGATCGGTGTTTTTGATTCGAGTGAATGGCAGCGTCATGCTCGTGCTCCAGATGGCCAGCCTTTATCTGCAGCAGATCTCACATCTTACGATAAGCGTCGAGGAAATGTCCGCGATCTCCTCCTGGTCTACGTGACGCAAACCAGTGGTCGTCTGGGACTGACCTCGATGCTTCCGGGATACTACAGTAAGCCAGACGATAGTGATCTGTACAAGCGACAGGTCGGCCAGCAGGACAGCATCCAGGAAGTCACTCTCCACTTCTGGCTGAGAATGGCATCGGTAATGCGAGAGGGAAATAACAAGATCTTCGCCAACAAGGCCTTCACTCGCGACTTAATTCGCAATGGCAACTACCAGGCCGCACTTGCTCAGCTTCAGCCTCTGCTTCAAGATTGGCGTCAGGACTTCGATGCTTGCCAGTCGATTCCCAAATACATGCGGGCCATCCTTGAGATTGAATACGAGTATTGCCGTGTCTACCTTAACGCATTGGCCTTGCAAGCTGTCGCGGAACGCTGCGCAAACGATCATCCATCTCCTGCACAAGTCGTGGACCCTCCTCTCGAAATGGCACGCGCTGCCGTTAACGGACGGCCTGACATTGCGATAGCTCCCTCGACTTTGTCGAAATGGCTTGGCGGAGATCGTCACTATATGGTCACGGTTGGTGATGCTTCTCGCAATCTCCTGAAAATCGTCGTCGAAGACCTGTATCCGGACGGCTTCCTTCGCCACGCGCCTGTGCGGACCTATTTCCGAATAATCAGCGTTGCTATCATGCTACTCAAGTCTTTCTCACTTGGAGCAACCGAAAGCGACGTGACAGAATCTCTGACTCTCATGGATCGAACCGTTGAGGCACTTAGGACGTGCATCGTCGACGATGTCCATGTAGCTAGTCGCTTTGCGGACCTACTCGACACGCTGACCCAGAACCTCAAGCCACGTTTGGTTCGCATTGCCGCGGATGGACGTGCTGGGCGAAGCCGTCGTGCAAGCGTGCACGGTGGCGACTTGGGTCACTCTCATACTGCCCACTCTCCATTTGGCACATCGAATGTCAGACAACAAGGCCACCCTCAACAGTCACAGGCAAGTGCCGGAGCGACACCTAATCAAACCTCTTGGAATTATAACAACATCATGCTTGCTCCCTCTCCCGCCCCTAATAACAATCCGCTTTACGGCATTTCGAACGACACTTACGATCTTATGGGCAACGAGAATACGTATTCCGTCATGCCTCCTCCAGGCTTCGGTACCCATTCGCCCAACGGCATCAGCAACATGTCTTCGGGTGCTGGTAATGGACACTATGATCCTTATGTTACGTCGAACAATAACTTTGACAACCCGCAGATGCAGGACTGGCTGGCACTCCCACTTGATCCTCTTCTGAATATTTCTGGAGCAGACGTTGATCAGACCATGTACGGACCACAGCTAGGTGGACAAGATATGCTGGAACTATTGCTCAACTCGAACACCCATACTGGATTCCATTGAGAGCGAAACATTGCATTTGCCGCGTTTGTGCGTTCTTCATGATGATTTGACGGAAACTATGTTGAGAAGTAATGTGCTCGATTTGAGGAACATACAGGTGGTCAGCGATGGATGGTAACTACGATGATCATGAATCATGAATCATGAATGCATAGCGGCCGTGGCGAAGGAACATCTTTTTAAGATAGGACAGCAACAGCCCGGTGAACGTGCTTTGAAGCGAGGATATTTGCTTCGAGATACCCCAAAGTCTTAGCAGTATCAGCTCAATTATGGAATCAACGATAGCAGCAAAGTCACTATGTGACCTGCCTTGATGAAATCGCATCGTGCTCATTCTACACCCAAGGTGAGACTCACAGCTCCAGGGCTTGATGTTCGTTAATATCAGAGTTGCCTTCTTCAACGTTCACTGACGCTATAAGTCGCGGCAAGCCTCTCCATCAGATGGTCCCGAGCTGTAATGACCTGTTCGTTCGAAGCCGCTCTCTTACTACCATGTAGCCTCGCATGCTCTTCGACTATCTTGCTAGGTACCGGTTCCAACAAAGCATCATCGAGAGGATGACAGAAATAAGCTAGAAAGTATCAGCATTAGTAAACTTCATCAATTCGGTTCAAATTGAGACTCACCTATAGAATATCGATCTCCTCCCTCCTCTTTGGGGAACACCACTCTATGCACAGTCGATTTAAGAAGCCCACCGGTCCAGTCTTCCAGCAAATCACCAATGTTAACAAGAATTGGTAACTTTGACACATCGCCAACTCCAAGCGGATCAACAGGTACAGCTGCCCACTCTCCACTAGGCGTCTTGATTTCTAGACCTGGTTGACCTGGAAGCTGGAATAGACAAGTGATACTGCCGTAGTCACTATGAGCTCCAGCTCGAATATCGATTTCGTCTTGCTTCTCTGTAGCTTCAGGATAGTAAAGAAATCGGAATATAGAGCCTATTTGGCCTTTCGTCGCATCGTGCCGGGCTGTGAACCAATCCTTTTCGATGTCCAGGGCGACAGCGAAGGCTTCGAGGATTTGTTGACAGAGATTATGACATGCTTCTTGGAAGGTTATTACTTTGGAGATGTTTTGCTGTACGAGATCTGGGAGAGGTTGTTCGAACTGTCCATTCACATGGATTCCCATGTTGAATGCTCTGTTCTTCTGGTCAGTCCCAGTCCTACAAGAGTGATGAATTATCAACCAACTCTTTCACATCTGGTCGTTTTTGAGTCTTGGGGTCGAGTTTCTCAACACCTTGACTTAACCAGCCGTGATTCTTGCCGGCTTTGTTGGAGTTTATGGATACTGTTTCTTTGATATCTGTCGGTAAAGCGAAGAAGTCTTGAGAAAGGTCGAACAGATCAGCGATTAAGCTTGGTGAGATTCCAGCCTGGTTGTTGGCGACGAAAACGAAGCCAAAGCGACATGCTGCATCGAGGAGCTTTGTCGGGGCATCTGGGTTGCCGGAGCTAATGTCGATGACTGGTATTTGTAGTTCATCCTTAGTGGAGACCATTCTGGTTGTCGTTGTTGTTGGTTATCAAGGCTTGAAGCGCGAGATGAGTGAGATGTCAAGGTCGACGTAGCGCAATCGGCAAACGCCTAAATCGCACAAGATTCATTCGAAGCATTCACATGAAATGGGCAGCAAACCCGAGGGCGATGTTCTAGTATTGGTAAATGTACAATCCCCTATGCTCTACGTAGTGGCATACACACTGCGCCTGCTGCTTCGCTTTGCTTACACATCACGCTATGCTGAAGATCCCAACCCATAGCTATTCGCACGAGAACGTGGCTCATCTAGACATGGCCAACCGCGTGCTGACGCGATGATCGCCAGCAATTTTTATTATACAGGGAGAAGAGTATCAACGGCCGTTTTGCCACGCTTAGAATGGAGGAATAGCGGGCGTGATTCTCTCCTGTTGCTCCATGAGGTCCTCACCTGAGGCTTCGATGGAGACGGCCAGGCCGAGCTTGGCAGAGTTCTGCATAACGTCAGTATCATGGTGGCGCTTTTTGTTCGAACTCCATACCTTGACGTGATCGAGCTCACCAGCAAAGGTGATTCTAACAGGAGGTGCAACGACCTTCTCCAGCAAGCATCCCAGCTTGCCCTGGCTATCAACCTGTGCCCTGAAGATGGAGCGCGAGAACTCGTATTTCGCACCAAGTGTAGCAACACCCTCCTTTCGTGCACCTCCCATCATTGGGTTCGCGCCAGAAAGACCGGCAAATTGCAGATTGACGTCCACGCCAGTCTCCACCTTGTCCATGAGCTTCCTCCAGTAGCTCAACTGCAGGCCTCCCTGGGTCAAGAGCTGTGCGCTGGCGATCCAGTCATCTCCCTTATACCGTCCAGCGTAGCTAATTGCCGCGTCTGGACCCATGCCGCCACCAGGCTTCTGCCAAACTCCTTCCAATCCCAGAGATAACCGGGGAGTCACGCTTTGCAAGTACGATCCAATGAACATGCCGGTGAGCTCACCCTCAAGGCCGCTTGGGTTGATGGCCTTGAGAGAAGCGGTGAAATCATCCCCAGTGTAGTCCTGCTCGAGAGACACTTGTGCGCCACCTGGGCCTGACATTGATGCGGGTTGGATCTGAACCGAGACCTTTGAGATGAGACGTTGCGTGAGGCGCATGTTAAAGCGGGCGTTGAACGAGGCATCGGAGTCGAGCTGGGCCTGGCAGAGAATCTATGGAGAAGTGTTTGTTAGGGGGGAAAAGAAAATGTGGTAGACTTCACGTGCAGACACGTACGTTGTTGGTTCCGTACAAGGCGAGGAAGGTGTATGGCGAGAGCAGCTGAGAGCCGCTGGAGAAGGCGTGGCTGATCTGGAAGAGCGGCAGGATGGAAAAGCTCTTGTTGAGCTCGGCGCGCAGGCCGGAGAAGGTCTGGTTGGTGAGGAAGACATCGCGCTGCACCTCCTTCGCTATCGCATCAACGGTGCCCGGGTTTCGCAGACCCAGCGCATCTCTCCGCGCCTGGAAGGAGTTGTATGTGTCGAAGATGGTGTCTAGAAAGCCATTTGTCCGTATCGGCGCAATGTCCGTTGTTGGCGGCGAGACTTCGACTTCAACAGGAACAGGGACAGCTACTTTTTCCAAAGGAGGTGCTGCCGCCATGCTGTATGTGTGTGTGCGCCGCGGGCTGTCGGGGGTCAATGGCGTCGCTAGATCAAGATGTCAGGCGAGCGATTCCTGGGCGATGGATTGGCGGGATGGGAGATGATGGGCGAGGGATGCGTCGTTGGAGTTGCTGGTCAAAGTACGATTCTTCTTTGGGAACATCGAGCCAAGAATTACTATGTCGACGACGGGACTTAGTCAGAGGATCGCCTCGGATCTTACCCTACCTCGTGCCTACGCGAGACAGTTCTATACCTCCAACTTCACAAGAAACACATATCCAGCAGAGAGTGTCTGTTGACGGCTCAACTGAGAAGCTGGTTAGCCAGAGCGACTGTGATCAGGTGTCGAAACAGCATCACCTGCTGGTCGGCTAGTTTTACGACTTCGCAATCTTCGGTTGAGCTGCTTTTGACTTCAAAGCGTTATCTTCAACCACAAAGGACCGGCACTGAGCTCTCCCCCGAAATAACTTACCTTCTGGTCTTGCAGATTGTGCCCAGTACACTACTGTCAAACAGCACAATCCTTGCGAAAGCTGCAAACCGCCGGCAGGCTGCCAGACGGAATTTGGCATCGGCATCGGACCCATATCCTATCAACTTCAAGGGAACCGCCTTACACAACATGGATACACTACTGTGAGTATGATTGATGAGGCGGCAAACAATGGTTGCAGCTGACAACAGCTACAAAGCACGGCCGACCTGGCAGCAAACTCGTCCAGCTTTCGGCGGCGATCTAGTACATATGTCGATGCTATCCATGACCTGCCGGAGAAGGAGTCCATGGCGCCCGCTCAACTCTACTCCACAGAATCTGGAAGATTGTTCCACTCCGGTAGGATTGTCATTGCAACTGTCGGCCTGCCCGCACGAGGAAAGACCCACGTCAGTGTAGCTCTTGCACGCTATCTTCGCTGGTTGGGTGTCAAGACGCACATATTCCACCTTGGAGACTATCGGCGTGATTTTGTTGGCGCCCAGGGCGATGTTCCAGATGACTACTTCCACGTCAACGCGTCGACATCTTCGGTTTTGCTTCGTAACAAGATCCTGAAAAAGTGTAGAGAAGACATCCTCCACTTTCTCAACCACGAGAATGGGCAGATTGCTATCTACGATGCCGTAAACCCTTTGGCTAATGGCCGTCGAGCACTGGCCAAAGAATTTGAGAAACACAATGTTCAGACCATGTTCATCGAAAGCCATTGCACAGACGAACGCATCATTGAGGAAAACGTGCGATCGGTAAAGATCAGCTCTCCTGATTATATCGGTTGGAAGCCCGAGGACGCAGTCAAAGACTACTTACAGCGCATCAACTCACGGATACCGCACTTTGAGTCTGTGGAAGAAACCGATCTGCACTACGTCAAGATGATCAATGCTGGAGAGCGTGTCATCGTCAACAGCTGCGCGTTTGGCTATTTGTCGCAGCGGATCGTATTCTACTTGCTGAATCTTCACATCAAAAGTCGCCAAACGTATTTCTGCCGCGCTGGCACTACCAGAGCAGAAGAGAGTTACAAAGGAGATGCTAGTTTGAGTGCGGAAGGGCAAGATTATGCTCGCAAAATGTCCGAAGCTCTCATCGCACATCGCGAGTCTGAGAGGGAGAATCTGGTCAAACACGGAGCGCCGGAATCAACAGCTCTGAAGCCATTGACGGTCTGGACATCGACTCGCAAGCGTACTGTTGAGACTGCATCTCATTTGGAGAGCAAAGGCTATCGTGTTCGCCAACGGAGTCAAATGAGCCAGATGAATCCAGGTGTTTGTGAGAAGTTGAGCGAGCGCAGAATTCGCGAAGTCTTCCCAGAGGAAGTCGCAAAGCATGACCAGGATCCTTATCACCATCGCTATCCACGAGCAGAGGTATATCGATAAGATCGAAATTCGATCCGAGCAAAGCTGATATTCATCTCCACAGTCATACCACGATCTCGCTGTTCGCCTTGAGCCTATAATTCTCGAATTGGAACGTGAGCAGAACGATCTCCTCATAATTGCCCACGAGTCCGTCCTTCGGGTGCTCTACGGTTACCTCATGGCATGTTCCGCCCACGACATCCCGAGTCTAGAGTTTCCGCGCGATGAAATCATCGAAATCATTCCGGCGTCTTACAACAACAGCGCCAAACGGATTCACATTCCAGACCTGCCTCAAGTCATCGTGCCAGGAAGTCCTCAAGATATCAGGATCCCAGTTCCGCCTTCTGGGACTGCGACTGGGACTGCCACTCCATCATTCAGCGGTCTAGGAACGCCTGCAGGTGCGACCACACCGGATGTCAAAGAGAGTCTGCTTCCAATACGTGGAAACAACCTAAGTCCGAGGTGAGGTCTTTCAATCGCCGAATCAATATGCTCATAACTGACTTCATACAGACAATAGAATAGTCTCGACCTTGGTTCTTCCGTGTCGCCTTGGAAGCACATATCCGCTCATAAGCGCGCCTTGAGTGACGTGACCAACAGTACAAAGGACTTCCACGAGCCGTGATGCAGCGCGGCGTTTGGTGCAACGTTGGCCTTCATTGTATTTGATTGAACATAAGCGAGTGTCAAGACATCATCTGTGGATGTAAATCTTCAGATAGGCGTACCCGCGAACATGCTTATTGCATTGACACCTCTCTGCCACATTCCCTGCCAACATATCACGTTCAAAGTATCGCAGGAATCAGCTACCTCTCCTAGGGAGGTTCGCCTTATCGTAAACAGAGTCTATCAGTTGCATCAGCTTCACACTTCCAGGTAAAGTGATCCACGGCCCTTCATATCCCTGGCCGGACTCCTTTGCCCGAACTTGACGAATAAAGGCTTCCAGCTGATATCGATATGTAGTCCACCAAGAATCTCCAACGCCGCCGACGGCATCCCACAGACTTCCTCCAGTGTAATAAGTCTCAGTACGCTTCTTGCCAGTCAAATGCCCTTCGGCATCCTTCTCAGTGATGACAATCGAATGCCCAAAGGTGGGGACCGCAAAATTCGTAAACTCAATCTTGGCTTTCTCCAACTCAATACCAACAATGGGAGTCAACTTCCAGAGTCTCGGTATGAAACCCAGAAAAGACGGCATCGCCAGATCAGCTTGCACATGACAACGCACGGGAGGTTTGCCTTCTTGGCTGATAATGAATTCGCTCTCCATTGCCTCGTCAACGCGCTGGTCCAAAGAGTTGAGTCATGGTACTGCCGAGATGATGTCAACCTCGGAATTCGTAATGTCTGCACTGGAGAAATAGCAACATGTTGAGAAAACATAAGCCAGGTCCACGGCTGCTCCGCCGCCCAGCGTGTACGTAGTTGAATCGAATGTCATTTCGACTCAGTCCACCGCTAGGAACCATCATTCTGCAGAAGACATAGGAAAGATTGCCGTACTTTCAACTCTGGATGATGGACTTGAGAGCATGAGTAGCTGGATGAAATTGCCAATGAAAAGCTTCGAGAGCCACTTTGTTTGTTTGTGCTGCTGTTTGTTCGATCTTCCGGGCTTGTTCGGCGTTCGATGCCAGGACTTTCTCAACTAGGACGTGCTTGCCGGCTCGCATGGCTTTGATGGCCCATTCTGCATGAAGGCCATTTGGCAAGGGGATGTACACGGCTTCGACTCTGGGATCTTCAAGTAGTGAGGCGTAAGAGCCGTATGCTTTGCATTCTTTGCCGAGTTTGTGAATGTCGATTTAGGCTTGTGCTTTGGAAATGTCGCGGGAGGCTATGCCGCATATGATGCTCCCAGCGTGGGTTTGAATGGGGTCGATCAGGGCGGTGTAGTTGATTGCTGCGGCTGAGAGGATTCCGATTCGAAGAGGATTGTCATCTTTCTTGAGATTGGCCTTGATCTTCGATACTCCATTCCGCCAGTTGTTGACGTTGATCATGGCCTATATATTTGAGCGACCTGCTTGAAGGCTGACACAAAGAGAAAGACTGACCTCGCCAATCCAAGACATGGTTGGTGGTGGTATATGCTTGCGAATTAGGCGTCTATGAAGCTTGGCTCGTTGAGTTCTAAAACAATAGTAATTTCTGTGATCAAGGCCGGCCAGTCTGAGATAAAACCTTATGGTCAGGCACGATCAGCCGTGGTGGCACCATACTGGTACCTAAGCCTCAGCACTCCTGTAGGATCAAGGAGGGGAAGAGAGAAAGCTTTGGAGAGTGTTGGGACGAATGAACCTGTGATCAACTGGAAGATCTCCTACCGCTGACACACAACAAGCCGCCTGGCTTCTCCAGCCAGCAAGGTTCTGAACTGATGCAGGGTGTAGAGTGCGTCGATGCAATGTTAGGTACTGTCATCATCGTCATTGGTGCATCCAGCTCAGCTGCATGTGGATCAAAAGGCTGGAGGAGGGCAAGCTGGCAAGCTGAAAATGTTTCCAAGCTATGAGCAAAACTTTTCGCATTTTCATCAACTACTGTATGGGTGCCTTATACCAGATCCACAAGCTGGTGTTTTTGACGGTCATGCTCCGGGGGCCGAAAGCTTTGCAAGTACCAGCAGAACGGAGCCTCGCACTGACAACAGTACCGCGCTTGAGATCCCACCGCCTCCTTCGGGTGACTTTACAAGCATGCGGCTACACTCGTGTATCCGTGTGGTGGGATTGGACATGTCGATAGCCGCCTCGTTGCACTGCGTTGTTGCACAGCCAAAGGGGCGTGTTCAGGCGTTTTCAGATTCTGCTATTGTTCATCTGCGGAGAGCTGTGCATCCAGATCCTTCCGTCGTAGTTCGTGGTTAGTTAGCATTATGAACGAGCCTTCCCAGCCCCAGCCACATAAGTGACATAACGCGTGAGCAGTCGGCGCTGTGTCTGTCGCGTACTTAGGGTTTACGGTGGGTGGGGTGAATTATTTTGCTCGCTAGTCCAATTCGGTATTTTGTGAACATGACGGGAGTGTCTTGAAGCAGGTGCTTGAGAATTGTGGCTCTGTTTCTACAAAGGAGGAAAGAACGACTCAGAATCGGTCATTCATAATCCAGTGATGGATTGTTTCTTTGGTGCATACTGTATGTGCAATGACAGTATATTGGTAATAAAGCAAAGCAAGAGCAACGCGGCGGGACCCAAAGCTCGGCTGGAGGGCCTGTGCACGCGAATACTCTCTACCTCGAAGTTGGCGCGTTCTGCTCTGCGTTCTCATTCCAACGCTCAAAACTTCTCCCATACTCCTCCGTGAGCATTGCATACACCATGGGCAAGGTCCCAAACTAACAGCAACACTTTTCACGTCACATATCACGCTCATACGCGCCTATATCAGCCAGGATCTCGCGACTTGCAGCGTGACCGTCTAGACTCGCGCGTTCCTACAGCGTGCATAGACCATGGCAGGCCTCGCTGGCTCTGAGGGTGCAGCAATGCCGTCGACAGAGACCATCGGCGCTGCACCGCGTCGTCCATCACTGTTGCCCGCATTTGAGCCGCTCTCGTCTTCGCCTGGCCTCCCACGAGCGGCCAAACGCAAATTCGACGACACATTGGACGACCGCAAGTACTATCCTACACCAGTGCCTACATCATCTACAGGTATCCTGCCTTCATCCCCCCCAGCGCGTCTGACGCGTCCGGGCCTGCAGCGAGCCGTGTCCGCTCTCTCAGAACGCGCTCCTCTTGGCGACGTACCCTCTCTTGACCTCCATGCAAATGGCGAGCCTGTCCTTATGGGACGCTCCAGCAACTCCTCCGACTACCAATTATCCGCCAACCGACACATCTCGCGAATTCACGTCCGTGCGTCGTTTCACGCTGCAGACTCGTCATTTCCAGAGGGAAAGGTGGAGGTGGAATGTTTGGGATGGAACGGAGCAAAGGTGCACTGCCGTGGGGAGGTCGTCGAGTTGGCAAAGGGCGAGCAGTTCGTGTCTGGGAAGCCGCAAGACCAGATCATCGTCGACGTGCAAGACACGCGCGTGATGCTGGTATGGCCGGTGGATGGTGCACGCGAATCAGGACCTTCGATCGGATCCAGGTCACCATGGGCAGCAGAATCTCCCTCCAAACGCCACACAGCTTCCGCCTCTCACTTCGCGTCCAGCCCACCACCGATGATGGCAATGCCTCGTCCAGCCTCACCTGTCTCTCCGACACCGAATGCTAGCTTTGGAGCCACCTTTGCCTCGACTTTCCGCGCCGATGCAGCTGGTCCTGTCCATGTGTACGAGGACACCAATTCCGACGATGACGCGCCTCACGATACAACCCCGGAACCGCTGTGTGAGGGCACGCCCACTCCCAAGCGTCCTACGTCGACGCCTATCAACAATTTGACGCAGTCCCATGCCACCGCGGCATCCGAATCAGAGGAATTTTCTGAACACGACGAAGAGAATGACCCAATCGTCCACTCTTTCGGCCCGTTTGGTGAGAACATCATGTCTCGCTTCGAGTCCATCACCTCTGGCTCTCCCGAACGCCAACGTAAACCACTTGCGGCATCGTTCAACTCTCCAGGGCGTAATGCTCCCGCTCCAGTGGTCAACTTCAGCCCGATCAAGAACCACGTCATTAACCAACTTGCGTTCTCTCGCATCCACTCCCTGCCGCTCTCGACCATTCACAGCAATCTTCCGTCTGAACTTCGCGGGGCCATGGCAAAGCCTTCTGATAACGAGAACTGCAATGTCCTCACCACTTGTGAGCTCAAGACACTGCTTGATGATATTCCATGTGTCGGCGAGATCAGCCGCGAAGGAAAAGATGCCGCCGGCAAACTGTTAGAAAGCGAATTCTATTACGTCCCTGAGATGGACGTTGACGCCAATCGCCGGGATACCGTCACCCAAAGCCTTGGCAAGACCAGCATTCGCGCTGCGCGAAAGCAGCACAAGGTATGTGCAGTCGTGCCAGATGTGCGATATATCCAATACTAACCGTGCCTTACAGCAATACTATTGGAAGCGCCCACGCCATTGAACGCTCGTGTTCGTTGTCGTCCGCAATGTGCCCGCCGCGTCAGCGCATCGATTGCGCCTGTTCGAACGGCATTCTGTTTTCCCTTCTGTGTCGATGATTCCCCGCATAGCGATCGCGTTGGATTTCACGGCCAATGATGATGCTCAGCTCATGTTTGCATTTAAAAGGCGTTTCCGTCGTCGTTGGCGGCTCTGTTGGTTTCGCGCCTCACCAATGGTGGGATGATGAGGGGTTGGCTTCACGCGCACGCCGCGTCCAAGTCTGTTTTGCTACGAATAGCTGTACCGTTATGCCAGACATGGCGACGATCCTGAACGGATGATGGGAGTGTGATGGTAGATATGAGAAATCGAGTGTGGTTGCCAGTGTTCTTGTTGATTGTTGTTGTGGTTCCCGAGCTGCCCCTCATCTTCATCGAGTGACGTTGAAGTAAGATAGTTGCACTAACCTCAGCTGGTTAGCGCCATCCCAGAATAACGCATGGCTCCCGTCCTTCGATCTTTCTCGCCTCAACGCTGCTGTTCAATGATGCTCGCTGTCCGTCAGCCGATCAATCAGATCAAGCAGTGTGTAGATCTACAGGTGACGAGGCGTTGGAAGTTGTAACGGAGATTCTAAATTGCTTCAAGCTAGCCACCTCCTAGTACTCCCTTGAAGCTGTTCGCCTAGACGACTTGCCTCGCAACAACCTTGCCACATCGACAACGCCTCCGATCATGCGCCTTCTCGCCGTCCCCGCGATACTGTCCACGCTGAGCTATTGCTTAGCATTTCCATCCTTGGAGAGAGCCCACGCCCTCCCTCTTATCGTCTGGCATGGTCTTGGAGACAGATATGACGCAGATGGCCTGCACTCCGTCGGCGAGCTCGCACAAGAGGTACACCCTGGAACATACACCTACTACATTCGAATCAACGACGATGGCAGCGAGGATCGTAGTGCAACTTTCCTCGGAAATCTCACCGAGCAGATGGCGTCTGTCTGCGATGCTCTGCATGATGATCCAAAGTTGAAAGACAGCAGGACGGGCGAGATCCGAGTTGATGCGATGGGATTTTCTCAGGGTGGACAATTTTTGCGTGGTCTACTTCAACGCTGCGATGGGCTGAGCATGCGTAGCTTGGTGACGTTCGGCAGTCAACATAACGGTATTGCAGAGATCAAGGCGTGCGGGACATGGGACTTTGTCTGCAAGGGCGCATTGGCTCTGATGCGAAGCAATGCTTTTACGGATTACGCTCAGTCTCGTGTCGTGCCTGCACAATACTACAGGACTATCAACGAAAGTACTGGGCTGGCGAGCGACGCCTATTTGGAGTACAGCAACTTCCTCGCGGACGTCAACAATGAGCGCGAGGTCAAGAATGCAACATACAACGCCAGATTGGCGAGTTTGCAGAACTTGGTGATGTTCGTGTTTGAGAATGATACCACAGTCATTCCCAAGGAGAGTGGATGGTTTGCAGAAGTGAATGCGACCAGTGGCGAGGTGACGCCACTGAGGGAGAGGATGATGTACAAGCAAGATTGGGTTGGACTGAAGGAACTGGACCGAAAAGGTGGTCTTGTATTCAAGACGACTCCTGGAGACCACATGCAGCTCAATGAAGACGTTTTGCGGGAGACGTTCGAAAAGTACTTTGGTCCGGAGGAGAAGAGAGTGATACCCGAGCATCTGGCGAAGTCGTGGTGGCGGTTCTGGCAGCAGACACCAAATGACCCTAATCCTTTCCAGCCAAAGGACGTTCTGTAATTGAGCTTGAACCATTTCTTCATTTCACGGCAGCGCCGTTTCGTAGTTGATGAGTCTCTCTCAAAATGTAGGAGCGAAGCATTGCATGCTGTTTGTCATTCGCTTTCGCTACTCTGATCATCCATGCACCAGCAATGCTAATCCTCCAGCCCACAACAACCGCAAACTCCAGCTTCTCCGAGCGAATAGATCACTTCAGCTTCTTCTTTGGGCGAAGCTGGTTGGTGTGGCCACACTTCTTCTTGCGGCAGTTGGTGGCGCGCGGGGGAAGACGGGCCTGTTGCTGCAATCAGCGGGTGTCCTATTCGCGACAGACAGATGATGCCATATCCACTTACGTAGCACTTCCGGCAGATCATCTTGTCGCAGTTGTACTTG